>JJRW01S0007767.1:22039-33602 GCA_001188405.1 Loxosceles reclusa | reverse complement strand
AGTTTTACTTAATTATAAATTGGAATTTGAACGTGTCTGTAAAAAGGACACATAGAATGAAAAGCCTCAAAGGAAAGTGACAGATGTTTGCGAACACCGAAAGTGTTCAAGATTTTACTTCAGATGCACTGAGGACTCGTTCTCTTGCTCCCGCAGCCGTAGACCACGAGCCCTCCGTCGCATTGTGTAACACGCAACAGCATATTAATTGAGGGGTAACTTTATGGCGTATACACCAAAAGCAGCGAAAAGTGCCAAGAAAAGGTCAGTTCTGATAAGGCGAATCACAGAACTCTACGTTTTAGTTTGTTAGTGAATCTCAAGGTCGCAACGGCGGGTTCCAGAGTTCAATAATGAACCGATTCTAAAGCCTTCGCGTCATTTCAAGAATCCCTTATCGCATCCTGAGAATTTTAAACTACACAGTGCGGTTGGTTTGCTTTGTTCCCAAAATAGCAGCACTCATAAGAGTGAATATGGTAAGCGTTTTCCCCTCATATCTGTATATAGTCGCAGATAGAAAAAACAAATAAACAATATATGCACCCAAATATATTTTAGAAATCGGAATCTGTGATAGCATGCGATTAAAATATCACATATTACGCGCATTTTGAGCGTAAGGACGATTTAAGATTAGTGGTGTCCAACTATAATGAACCTAAGTGCAGGGCCGGACTGGCCCACCAGTAACTTCCCAGTCGGATGTTATTTTTTTTATCCCCAACAAATTTTGGGATATTTGTAATTTTTATACTAGAACGTGTATGTAAATAGTTCCATTCATTTTGTGCCTGGGGGATGCATAAAGTGAGTCATTTTACACCAAACGATGAGATATTAGGTTAATTATAGTTATGAGCAATTTTTTAATGCTTCATCCGACTTTGGCCCACCTTGAGGTGAGGGGGAGACACGCGCGGACAGTTACTCTCGAGAAAACCCCTCAGGGGACACCTTTTTGGTGAGTACGAGAAGTGAAGTGAAAAAAAGTCGTCTCCCAAAAGTGCCCGAGCCATTTTGTGTCAAATACAAATACAAAATGAAAGTCAGAGAGAGAGAGCAACGGCAACTGCCCACCATGGCTGACCATGTCTAAAAATCAAATAAAATCGCGGAGACCCGCTCCGTCGTTTTGCATAACATTGCATAAATTAGGGAACGGTGTTCTCTCGTCCAAATACAAAAATAAATCACTAGAAATAAAGACATTAAAATCTCAATGAATACTTACATGCAAAGCAAAATACACAATGCCCGTAAAATTGCGAAAAACATTTCCGTCGTCAAAACGTGGAACATTAAGAAACACAATAAGTAAATCCATTATCAAAACTACCCTAGTACATTAATTTTGGAACAGGGTTCCGTTGTCATAAACTTACTGTTAAGTATGAAATAACAAATTCTGAAGAACTAAAAAATATGAAATTTTAAACATACAAAAGAATACACGCAATTATTTTAATAATGAAAAATGGTTCCATCGTCAATTAAACTAAACATGATGAAAAACAGAACAGAAGAAAAAGACTGAGGATGGGGGGGAAGAAACAAAAACTCAAACGATCTACAAAGCTCAAAATCAAATAAAATGGCATCAGTAATTTTCAACTAATGAAGAATTAAATGAAAAGCTAATCAGAGCAAACGGGTGGGGGGGAACCACATTGTCGTCAGACTAAAATGTTGAGTTGCTTATCTACATTTCTTTTGAAACTTTCAACCATCTTTGCCTGAATCACTTCTTTCACCAGACTATTCCAATTGTTTAGCACTCTATTAGATAAAAATTCATGTCTTATTTGTAACCTAACTTTTCCCTAATCAGCTTCATCCCATTTCCTCATGTGTGAACCCACTGTAGCCTTTTCTGTAATCACCTTGTGTTTCGCACAGCATATTCTTTACAGACCCTTGTGCCATTCAATTTCAAATAACTAACCAACCACTTTCGTCAAAAGACAAAAAAGCAAATCCACTAATCTTGTTTCTCGGTTGTCGAACAATAACCCTGCAATATCCACAGCTTAAGAGGGGAATGGGGCTGCACGCAATTGAAAGAACCCATATCAATTTTTATTTTTTTTCCTTACAGGGCCACCCCGCAGACTGTTCCGGTGTACACATATAAGCCTTCCCTTCAACCCCTCTTGAAAGCCGGAGACCTACGGCGAGGGGTTTTCAGAATCCACAGTTACCAGTGGGAGACACAGCACAATGGTTTCCTGAATCTGCTCATGAATATAAGAACTTATTCAGCGCTCGGACAAGAGAATTTGATTGTGGCTTAGAGAGAGAAATCGTACGTGGCTTACACGTATGACACACAAACATACACACACAAAAGGCTGCAATTTTAAATTCAAAGTTGAGCTCATCGCTGCATCGAAAGTGGTGCTTCAGCGCTTTTAAATTCATCAGAAAAGAGTTTTGATGAGTGACGTTACTCATCAAAGCACCTGCAAATACATATACAAACACTTGAAACCATCAACTGACTTCGGTTCAACAGCAAAATACGTTTTGCTGTTGTACCGAAGTTTCACCGTTTAAGCCCTATTCTCGTTGATCTTCGAAACTGTCATGTCTGAAAAACATGTATTTCCGAGGCATGTGCTCCGGCGCGGACTTGGCGCCGGCTGGCTGTAAAAAACTGCTTCCGACGCCACGCTTGGCGCCGGCCATCGGTAAATGTAAACTGCGCAAAAGAATGTGCGCGGCAGTGTTCCTTTTGTTCGCGTATGATGTATGTTGTGTGTGTTTAGTTCCTGTAAATAAAGATCATATATAAAATGATGAATAGCTTTAGTTTAAGTCCAAAAATACAGGACAGAAACAAACATGGAGAGATGTTTGGTGATGGTTCCGTTGAAGTACTCCCACCATGCCGCCGGACAGAGAATGTAGCGGTGTCGTTCTGGTCTTGTCGATCACTTGGAACGTTGTCGACTCGAAATTTCTGCCTTGGTTAGAATGCAGTTGCATTGGCACGCCGTAACGGCTTATTCACGTATTCACGAGAGCTTCTGCTACTGTGACAACCACCTGTTCCGGAAGCGAAACAATTTCAGTCCACGTTGATAAGTAATCCATTACCATACGAACGAGTATTTGTTGTCTCTATCGGTTCTAGGAAACGGCCCGGTTATGTCGATGGAGATTCTCTCGAAAAGCGATCCAACATTATACAGCCGCATATTTTCCCGGCTTTTGGTCTTAGGCTCTTTCTTGGATGCACAAACGGCGCACGGTTTGCATCATCTCTCTACGGCTTCTCGACATTTCGTCCACTAGAAACGCTGTCGAACTTTCTCTAGTGTCTCTTCTCCAGAGAAAAGATACCAAGGATACCCAATCTTTCAGTGGAATTTTTATCCGTCATGTTCTCCAGCATCCTAGTTGCCCTTCTCTACACTCTCTCTCGAGAAATTTAATGTCCCTAATCAGATACAGAGATAACACCTGTGCAGCAAACTCCAAATGAGGACGAACCTCCAAATGAGGATGCCTTAGCGAGAACTATGCAATTCATTTAGTACATCTTCGATTTTGCCATGCTATTTCCACTAACTGCAGTCTGCTCGAACTTTCGTTACAAAATTTAGTCTTGCAACCCTAACGAGTTCCACTGCGCCCAGTAGTGTTTCGTTCCGGCAAAGTAACAAGGACCCTCTTGCCATTTAGCATTCTTTGCATTGGCCATCTTTTTCCAAGACGACTGACCCAATAACTTCGTCCACTTCTTGTGCTTTTTCGGATGTTTGGCAACGGTTCTTCTTAGGCAGGCTGCATTTGGGCTGGTTTCACGTGTATAAAGGTACCAAACTTTGTTTCCGCTTGAGAGCAAGAGCGACACTTTTCCTGACATGGTATTCTTGACAGTGCATCAGCAGTACCATGTGCATTTCGCCTGCAATATTTGATCTGAAACTGATATTCATGCAAGCTTTGACTCTGACCTCCAGGATTTTTTTAAATTCAGTAGCTAAAGGAACGCTGCATGGTCTGTGCAAAGAGTGAGATTCTTCCCGGAGAGATAATGATGGAAGTTATCTTGGAAATGACGCAGTAATTTCTTTCTGGTTTTCACAAGGTCTTGCTGTAATGAACAATCACTTGTTCCTGGCCATCTTGAACTTGAGAAAGCACAGCGACATTCCCGTTGTTATATGCGTCACAGTCTACAATCATCTCGCAATCATTTCTTAGGTATGCAAGGATATGTGCTTTGCTTCTGTGAGTCGATGCAATGGTGGAAAGGATTTTCCAGCCGATGATGCAATGGTGGAAAGGATTTTCCACCATTGCATCATCGGCTAAATCAGCGGTGGTATTTTCACAGATAAAGGAAACTACGGACCTGATGGAAGACCGTAGGACAACGACAATTCTTGACGGTTTGTTACTTGCCCCGGTCTGTTCTCACTCAGTCTTCTGAGATGACATGTCCCAAATACTTCACACTGGAAAAACATCCACTCCTTGGGGGTTTTAATCTGGATTCGGCCAGTCTTCACAACACTTTTTTTTACATTTGCCAGGTGCTCCCTAAAGTCCTTGTCTACAGAATTACAATGTATCGAGATGCATGAGGCATGACTACAGTGTGAGTCCTTTCAATGCAGTTTCCAGCAAATGCTCAAAGGTTGCAGAAGCGTAGGAGAGACTGAACGGCGTGACTTTGAAACTCCACAGTCAGTTTCCTGTGGTGAATGAGGTCTTTTCTTAATCTTTTGGATGAATTTCCACTTGCCAACAGCTGCTTCTCATGTCAACCGTTGGAAACCCTAATTCGGCCAAGGTGTCTGAGGTCTCATTGATTCTTGTCAGGAAATAGCAGTCTTTGTTTATGGGAGAAGCCTAAGAACTTGAAGATGGTTCTATCACGTCATTCTTCAGCATATCTTCGATCATTTTGTTAACTTCTGCTCTCTTGTGCAAGGGTAGTCTTCTTGGCGGCTCTTTCATCGGTGAGATACCGTTGATACGGAGGGTCGTGATGGAAGTACGACCATAGATAGAAGAGTCTTTGCTAAAGACGTGAGCATAATCTTTGAACTTTGCTGACTGGTGACATGTTAACTGACGGCCGGAGCTAATACATATTGCACATTGGTAAAATCCATGTATGTCTGAGCTCCATAATATGGGATTTCTTCGTTGGACGTATGAAGCATGTTGCACGAGGAGTTGATAACGATGTTAAACTTTCGTAGAAAATTCAAGCCTGTAATGCTCTCGGCGGTGATGTTGCTGCGATGCCTGTAAGTACGGGTCCCGATGGTCAGATTTAGCATATCAGTCCCGTAAACTCGAGATTGTTCACTTTTTACTGCCTTGTTGTTGATTGATGATGTACTGTTCTACAATGGTAGGAGTAAGTAAAGCTGCTGAAAGATGTCAGGGCACACTGGATTGACGTTTGCACCCGTGTCAATCAGTTTTCTGCAATATAAGCCCTTGATCTTCCACTTGAAAAATACGCTGTTATCGGATCCGTGTAGTGGAGCCTTTCGCAGAACTATAGCCGGGGGGGAGGCACTTACAACGTTAGCGACAGTCTTAGCCCCGTGAAACCGGCTAATTGGTGTTTCCCTAGTTGACAAACGAACTTGACGGGACGACCATTGCTTCTTCTAGAGGCTTCTTGCAGTTGGCACGTAAATCTTCTGATTCATCACAATTCCAGCACATAAATCCTGCACGATCACTATTACAAATGGCGAATTGTTGGCTTGTTATGGCGTTCGTTCCATGGAACTTGGTTTTCCACTTTTTCACATGCACCGAGCGGCGAACTTCACAGACAACACTCTGTGAAGCGTCGAATTTCATGGCATGCACCACAGCTTATTGTAGCGTTTTGCGATCGGCCATCCTTGTAGATTGCTTAGCGCCCGGGTGGCTGATGGCGTCTATAAAATGCTGATATGTCAAGGCGTCTTGAACATCTGTGGGACAACCGGCAAAGGCTACACAGGCAAAAGCTACACATCTTTCGATGACTGTGGCCAGCTCTTGAATGCTTTCACTTTTCTTCGGTTTTCGATTCCAGATCTGGGTTGCGTGGAACTGCTGCAGATGGACATCACCATAAACCAAGCTCCAATGCACTGGCAAGGCAGACATAATCCATTCGCTTTTCTATGGGACGCGCCAGGAGAATCGCGACCGCAGGGCCCGTAAAGCCGATGATAGGCGTGTCACATTCTCACTGTATCCCAGTTATTAGCCTGTGGAATTATCCGGAATTTGAAGTTAAACGACAAACATGATTAACTGAACGACGTCTGTACATTAATTTCTGAGACCTTTTATCATGCATTATATTGCTGTCATCTGTAATTCAGCAGTTTTTGTCGATGACAACGCCCGACCTCGTCGAGCGTGCTTGTAAACCAGTTGCTTAAAGAAAAAATGGCATAATGCATAGTGTGGCCAACATGCTTTCTGGATTTGAATCTGACTGAATATGCTCAGGATACATTAAGCAGATGCATTGCTTCTAGACGGCAACCACCACTGACTTTCACTGAGTTAGAAAATGCCCTTAGGAAGAGTGGGCACGAATCCCACAGAATGTCATTGATCTATGCTGATTGCCTGATCTATTCAATGCCCCACAGGTACTCACACACCTTGATAGACAGATAACAAAGTTCGTCCATACTTCCGTTTTCAACTCCCATAGATATGGGTAATAATTTTTTAAGGTACCGGGTGTTTCCTGTAAAAATTAACTTTGTTACATTACAACATAACTTTTCATCTGTTCAATCACTTCTCTTTCTGCCCCTTTCCTACAAACACACTGGTGGCCAAAACTTGAGGACGAAGAAAAAATGTGAATGTATATGAAAAAGTATGTGGTTGTAGACCAAAAGGAAAGCAATAATATTCACAGCATGTTCAACGTGCCCTGATATAATAATCATGTTGAAAGTACACAGGGTGTCAAAAGAAGTTGTTTTGGTAAAGGGTGCATATTGACGTGGTTGTACAAAGAAAGCACAATTCGGACTACAAACAAGCCTGAGTGTCATGTCAGTAAGGGATATGGCCACCGTGAAGTGCAATGCAACTTTCTTACATTTATTTCTTTTATTTACTGAACACCACAACAGACTCACATCCAATTACATAGGTGGGAAATACAACAGAAAACATAGTCGAGGAGTAGTCGTAGCATAAGAATTACAATATAGTTGAAGAACGTTCATAACATACATTAGCGAGAGAAGAAGAGCCACAGGAGAGCTTTCAGGCATGCTGTATGAAATGCATTGAAGGACATGCAGAATAAGTCAGGTGGGTCAGATAAGTCACTGTAAGCCTTGCAAGCCCTGTAAGTTGGGGAGTGAAACAACACATCGGTTTGTCTCCTCGGTAGCGCAAAGAGTTTAGATGATCGTGCAGTGACCCGAGGAACATTAAAAGCGACGCTGTCAATTAAGGCTGTGGAATCAATGCATCCATTGAAGAGATTGTGCAGAAACAGCAGATGGTTTACCGTGCGCCTGATCTTTAGAGTAGGCGGACAAAAGTAAGTACGCAGTTCCAACATACTGAGATCAGCAATGTAGGTTCCAAAGTGCTTGAAGAACAAATACCTCATGAATTTGTTCTGTATTCTTTCAAGCTCAAGAACACGGCATTCATAAATTGGGTTCCAAACTACACAGGCATATTCCATGATACTGCGGACAAATGCGTTAAACAGTAGGATAAGTGTAGAGACTTTACTGAGGTGTCGGCCATGACGGATGATGAACCCTAGCGTTCTGTGTGCAACACCAGTGATATGCGTAATGTGTGCGTTAAATGATAATACTGGATCAAAGTATACACCTAGATCCCGAACTATTGATACAAGTTGCAGAGATTCATTCATAATGTGGTAGTTGTAGAGGATAGGGTCTTTGCGACTAGTGAAAGACATAACTGTACACTTACGGATGTTGAGAGATAAGTGATTCCTTTCACACCAGGTATGTAGCAGGTCAAGGTCAGACTGCATGTAGAGTCCTCTTGGGAGGCGATACACTAGAACAGTTTCAGATCATCGGCATATAAAAGGCCCGATGTTGACTTGAAAATCGTTGGAAGGTCACTGATATAAACGAGGAACAACAGCGGGCCCAAGTTTGATCCTTGAGGAACACCAGAGGGACTACCGTAGGATTTTGAGGTAAGATGATTGTACGATACAAACTGGCGACGATCAGTAAGATAGGAGCGAAACCAGTCAAGCAGTTCAGTCGACAGCTGAAGAAATTTTAACTTGTTGATAAGGCAGTCATGATTGAGCCGATCAAAAGGCTTAGCAAAGTCTGTGTATACAACATCCAGTTGATGAGAACAGTCTAATGTGGCTGCGATCTTATCAGTAAAGATGGATAAGTTACTGACAGTAGAGTGATGTTTGATGAAACCATGTTGATAAGGAGACAAAATGAAGAGTATGTGATTATACACTTTCACATAAATGATTACCTCGAAGATCTTTGCAAATAATGATATCAGAGAGATCGGATGGAAATTTTCAACACATTTAGCATCACCTGATTTATGCACAGGAATGACTCTGGCTTCCTTCCACTTCTCCGGGAATTTACGGGAACTAATGGATAGCTTGAAGATCGTGAGTAGAGGATCAATAAATAAATCCGTGCACGCCTTGATGATAAACATAGGAATGTCATCAGGTCCAACTAATTTGGGGTTCTTGATGTTCCTCAGAGCGTTTTCAATGTCTTCTCGAGTAATCACGAAGCTTAGTGTATCCAAGTTTCCGTAGAGATTCTCGAGAGTTGGGAACGTGGGAACAGATGAGGACTGTTGGCAGTAAAGGGATTGAAAATAATCAGCAAAGGCGTCAGCGGGATTGCAGCTCTCAGTCAGGAAGATTCCATCTTTAGACAAAATAGTAGGGCGGAGCCTGTTATTCCGACACCGCTTGACAATGTTCCAAGAGGCTGAAGGGTTCAGCGTAATGTTTGATTCACAATCATGGTGATATAACTGATGAGCAGACTTAATTTCGGTTTTCGGTGACCGCCTTAATAACCGAAATTCCTCATTGGTGGGCAAATCACTCTTGGAGTGCCATCTCCGCCAGAGGGCATATTTACGCTTGACAGTAGTGATGATCTGTGGCGCAAACCACGGAGGGTATGATGAGTGTGTATGATGAGAACGAGGAATAGTGATATTAAATACATCGTAAATGCTAGAGTAAAACCACCTTAAGGCCGTATTGGGATCATTATGAGATTTGAGAGGTTCCCAGTCTTGGCGAGAGAAGAGCTCATAAAGAAGTTCATAGTTACCTTTTCTGAAAAGATATTTCATCTGTGTAATAGCTTTTCCCTTATTTTTCTTGCGAGTAAGTGAAGTTCCGGAGGAATATCCAATATGAGTTGTAAGTACAGGGTGATAGTGTTCTTCCGGAAGTAAATGGGTCTTGCGAGTGGAGAATCCAGACATTGAAGTATTTGTCACTGATGAGAATAAGGTTCAGGTATTTGCCAAAGGTGTTCGGGACACTGTTAAACTGGCCTAAGTTCAACTTTTGGCAGAAGAATAAAAGTTCACGATTTATATTAGACATAGCAGTACGCTGTGAAGAAGTATTTGATAGTAGGTTGGTATTAAAGTCACCCATAATTATGATGGGACACAGTACTGTCTCAAAGTGCCGTTCTAAGGATTCAAAGCATTCAAGATAGATTGACAGAGGTGAGTTTGGGGGAATATAGATCGAGCAGCACAGTACCTTCAAACTATGCGTAATATGAACACGAATGATCAAGTATTCAAAAACACCAGAGTAAGATGAAATCAGAGTAGAAGCAAAGTTTGACTTAACAGCTACTAGAACAGCACCGCCAGTAGATTTAAAGGTGCTGGAGAGGTCACGATCTTGCCTGTAGGCGATAAACCTATTATCAAGCAATTCACAGTCCAAGATATCAGGTTGAAGCCAGGTCTCAGTGAGAAATAGTAGGTCATAACACTCAGCTAGGTTTGATAAGTAGAGCTGCGACACTTTCGAGCAAAGACCACGAACATTTTGATAGTAGCAAGTAAAGAATTTGGTTGTACAATAGGCAGTTGAATTATTTAGTCACATTGGATATTGAGACGAGACTGGCACCTGTAGCACAGAGTTAGGTCGTCTGTCAGACAATTCATCACTATTATTGCAGGAGGCAGAGTTGTGAGTTGAGGGTGGAGGAGATGCGGGAGCAGCGTATCCATTAATAGAGTGGTGGAAACTGTCTGGACGAAGGGAGTTATATTCCTGTCCAGAAGAGTGATTGATATATTTCCCATGGCCTTGAGGATGCCACGAGTTATATGCAGTTGAAGCACGGTACTCCATAGGACGAGTATTTCTCCTTCGAGGTGGAAAGTAAGGCCGTGACATACTCAGAACATGATCCAGGAGCTGTTGAGTCAAGTTATCCCACTCCTCTTTCACTGCACGGATGAGGGTCTCCTTGTTTTGTCGGTGAAATATTGTCGACCAGCGATACGCCTTACCAAGCCATCTCATACATTTTCAATCGGATTCATATCCCGTGATCGAGTGTTGGCCAGACAATGTGATTAATACCCTCACTGTCAAGACATTACAGCCAGTGTGTGAGATGACAAGGCGCATTATAATCCATAAAACAAAACTTTTCACCGACAGCACCTCGGAAAACTCGCCCATGCAGGAGCAGAACGTCATCAATGTACAGTTGGTTGATCATGGTTCCTCGGTTAAGCACATACAGCTCTGTACGGCCACTGACCGTGATGCTTTTCGTGAATATTTTCGGGACGCCGGCATTGCCAACTTCGTGCCATATCATTTGCCGTCCAGAATCTGATGAGAGACTGAATCTAATTTCATCAGAAGAGACGGTAGACCAGTCTTCATCAGTCCAATTGTGATGCAAATGACAACATTGCAAACAGGCGCTACGGTGGCTTCTCGAGAGTGGGATAAACACAACAGGTCTTCGGGCATCAAGTCCTTTCTTTCGCACAAACGTCTTGCAATACTTTTACGGGATATTTGAGTTCCTGTGACTGCACGTAACCAACGTGCCAAGTCACCAGCTGTACTGCGTCACTTCCTTTTCGCTGAAGGTACAATATACTGATCTTCTTGGGGAATCGTACTGCTAAGACGACGTAGCCCCCTTGCGCCTGCTGCATGCTCTACTATTTTCAAATGCTATCCATAGCCTAGAAACGATACTGTGCGTGAATTTAAATTCATGAGCAACACCTGTGATTTGCCGCCCTTATTCCAGCTTTCCAATCATTTTTCCACAAGTGAAATCATTTAAATGATGCCTGGAAGACATGTCAGGAATTTCAATATTGTAACTTTACTCCTTTGCCTCCAAATTTTACATCCAAGAAAAACTGATTGCCCGTGCCAAATGCCTGAAATCTCTTATCTTGTCATGTGCGTAACTCAAAAATTTGCATGTTTCACAACACAGATTACCACTCGAATTCCTCTAATTTTCAACAGGCTGATGTGGTTCAATTTTTAATG
>JJRW01S0007751.1:18018-29597 GCA_001188405.1 Loxosceles reclusa | reverse complement strand
CCTTTGTTCCTAAGCGTCTGTTAGGGTAATATTGCATCTATTTCGCTTGGAGAGATAGGTTTGTCTCTGTCTAAGAATAAGAGAAGGGATGCTTTGGTGGGTAGTCTAGGAGAGAAATTATTCAGAATGTATTTTATACCAAATGCAACAAAGTGCATTTGATAACACATTGAAAGCAATCGAGGAAATATGGCCGCCTCGAACTTAACTTTTTCTGCCTTGGCGATAATTCTATTACCAAGGCGCCAAGTGGACTGTAAACTTTCGTAAGCACCCTAGTTTATGTGCCAAGTAATGTGCAAAAATTAATCCTTGCAGTATTTATCGGTATACTAGTTTCGGTGATGTCTTGACACACTCTGTGATTTCCATATCTTCTCTTGGCAATTGTTGCTTTGCATTTGTAGAAGGATACAATAATTAGAACTTTGCTCCAATAAGTAATTGCATTTTTATTGCGAACATTTTATAACTGAACCTGGATCCCTAGTGTCCATATGGCCTAATGGATATTAACAACAATAAATAAAATTGAGCCTCAATGCATTGTGATCGTGAGTTGTACATTGCGAGTGTTTGTTAAGCGTTGCGTCACAGAAAGGATTTACTGATTTTTCTTAAATTGGATACTTCGAATAATGAAGATAGAATTTATTACAATTGTGAGGCTACCTCACAAAAATAAGCTGCCCAGATACTTGTCGGAGTAGCTTAATTCGTAAACGGTCGCTACGGAACTGACAGAATGAGGTTCGATTCCTGACAAGGACAAAGTGCGTGTCTTTCAAATGGTGCCCTAACAGGGACACCACTTGTGGTCATGGACTCCTGGGTGTTGGAATCCACATTCGAGGTCAGACCCGTGCCCTGTCCTCTCTGTCAATGTGGGAGAGGATATGAGGTTCCCAGAAAAAGACTTAGATTGTAAAGTACCCGGATATTCCTCGGCGTAGCTAAATTGAGAAAGCTGTCACTCCGGAACTGACAGTTCCGCGGTTAGAGTCCTGGCGTCGGCAAAGGACGTTTGTTAGACAATATGAATTATATAAGATTAAGAAATCCTGTCAGAGAGTCCATTTCGAAAAATAATTACCTCTGTTATGAGACATTACATCTAGGAATCATTAGACCATGGTGGGCAAAGAAATTTTGACAGACACTGCTACGTACAATAAGGCTAGATTTGGAACATGAATATTCATTTGACATACATCACATAAAAGAGTTTTGATCTATGGTTGCAACAAGGCATAAAAGAATAAAGATGGTCTTTGCATAAGAAGATTGAAGAAGTGAAATCTTCGCGAGGTCGATGCAAAAAATTAACGCAGCTCTGTAAGAGGCTAGCCTTTATTGACTAAACTCGAGCTCCTGGATTATTTCACAAAGCTAGAACTCGTAGTATTTTTAGTATTTCCCCCAACTGTGAGCAGCCGGGGTCACCCATGATTCCCAATAGTACCACAAACCACCACTTCTGGCGTTTCTCCCGCATGCTGCTGGATAATGCACTCTAGACCTCTATAATTGACCTCTATAACGTCTCGTGCCTACTCGGTGATTGTTTTAGTCCAAATTCACCCGGGACTCAATGCAAAAGTCGATTAGTTGACAATCGAGATACCACTGGTATTGTTGATAAGCCCATTATGGCCTCAGGCGGCGGTGCTTTTGCTTCAGGGGTATCTTTTGCAAAGGGATGCTTGCACGGAGTCCGGGATACAGCAGACGCTTGCGAGCTGTAGAAGCATACAATGGCTCACCTGTAGCAGTACTTCAATATTGCACAAACATTCGATATGAAACTACATGGTCCTTCACCATCACACGTGTCTGTCATCCGTGCTGACCTAACATTTCGTGGTCCAATACTGTATGTGCGACTCGTCCGCTACTCTACAACGCGCTGCTTGCGCATTCGCATACCTGACGTGGGATTTCGACTTGTACGAGAGCTGCAATTTTACGATAAGAAATTTCCGCCTCTCGCGCAAGCTCATCTTTTGCCCCCGTTCAAATTCTAGAACTTGCTTATATGGTGATATTTGCAGTTGACAAGATATAGTGATTTCCCATGCAACATTTTCCATTGGCGTTTAGTTGGCTGGTTGAAATTTAGTGGGGCAAGGACCAATAAAGTCCACGCTGTGCCAATCACAATGCGGTTACGGAATAGTAAATGACTCGGACACCTGAGAGACGCCGCGATACTCGCCGTACTCACTAAAATTATGAGCCGATGAGGAGAATAACATGGGATACTTCGCCTTTTCTTTTATGGGATTAGCTTCACAACTAAACCACTTCCTATCGTATTGATGGCAATTGAATTCGACTTGAGATTTACAGAGAAATGTACTAGATCGCCCTGGAAATTGTGTAGAAACATGTCGAAAGGCATCGGCAATGGACGGAAACATAATGAGTATTTGTAAGCTGCTAGGTTATCAAGGAGTGTGGGAAACAACTGCGTAAGACACAGAGTGAGTAAACTGTTCTTAACTCTATCAATGCCTACGAACTCTTGCAAAGAACATTCCATATGCATTAGAATTGGCCAGCATAGCATAACTAGTAGCACGTACATATGCGACATCTTTGTTTCCTTCCCATTGGGCTGTTAAGTTTTCATGTTTTGCCGAAATTTGCATGATGTTCTGTACAGGAAGTAGTTAGAGTCGAATCGTCCTATTCACACTATGTACCTATTAGAATGACAAGCATACATTTGTGGAGATGTTGCTGATATACCATAACAGTCGTAATGTTGGAGCCGAAGGCTCCATTATTTGCTGTACCCGTCTCACAGGAGATTTTTGACAGCTTTCCCCTAGGGGAGTCCAGTCGTGGTCGCTTAGCGACCTCTTGCCAGTCGGCAGCCTACCCGGATCAACGAGATTCTAGCTCGACAGAACCGGCGAAAAGCCAAGAGCCCCGCCACTTCGTATGCGTGCTCCTAGCCCTAGTCCACACAATCTTATTCCAGTCATATCACCAAGATCTTATCCCGTCATGAGTTACGTCTCTTACCAGTCAGTTCTGCTAGTTCACCAGTGTTAGGCAGTTAAGGAGCGTATCCCAAATAGTCTCCTTTGACGAGCCTCGAGTGATGAGTTTGGGCTCGTCTCAAATCCTGTCGCTTCCAGGCAAGCCTGGCCTGGCTCAACTTGTCACCCATCGCCCCGAGGGGAAAGGCGATGAATGACCCGCAGGCCGCTGGGCGTTCGAAAGCCTGCCCACGTCCTTCCCAGTGGAAGGGCAAAGGCTGGCAAGATCTTTTCAGATCAAAGGGGCAAGACTAGGAAACGTATCACAGCTTCTCTTAACGTGGAACTTCTTTCCCCATTTCCCAGATAAACTGGTCGGCTCTTCCGCCTATCTGTAGCCAGTACAATCATTATCCAGTCTTGGACTCCACCACGTCTGATTCTCTATTAAGCCCCAGTTCCCGGGGACCCCAACTCTGCTGTTCCATATACGTTGCAGCTGGATATCACGTTATTAGGATAAATATCAGGGTAAACTGAAGAAATATTTCCCTACTTCCATTGCTGAACATTAATTCAACAAAAATAACTTACATTTAAACGCAGTTGCAAGACAATGTTATTGCGCAAGTAAAGGCATATTCAACACGTGTTAGGTGGCTTATGTATAGATCCACCTTTTTTAAAACGACGACTGAAAGATGTTAACTTGGTTTCATTTGCTTCACGAACTTGTAAAGAAATACTTTTACTACGCCGGGAATCGAAGCCGGAACGTTCAACTCCGGAGGAACCGTTTTACCGCTTAAGCTACGCCGACGCTGTCTAAGAAGCTTATTTTTGATGTCTTTTGTGGGCGGGCATTACGCCCTCCCCCACTTGAAGGAGAGGTCGGGGTATCGACGTGACCTCGACTGGTGGACCTAACGGTTGGGTCCTTGGCCACTAATGTGTGTCCCTGTTCGGGCGCCATTTGTAAAGAAAATCTTTTCTGCATGTCGACGCCGGGAATCGAACCCGGAACGTTCACCTCCAGAGGAGCCGCTTTTACCGATTAAGCTACGCCGACGCTGTAATTCTATGCTTACTTTGATGTCTTTTGTGGCTGGGCATTACAAACTTCCCTGCACTAAGCAAGTACCACACTAAGTCGCACTATTTACTATTTGATCCTTCCCTGAAGCTCCTTTGTTTACTTCAGTAGTTTATTTGGAGGACTACATCACAGATACTCTGGTGCCAACCACAAGTCCAAGAAGGAGGAAATAGTGACAGACGTTACTGGATGTGTACTGGACGTTACTGGATGTGGATCAGTGATATGAGCAGGTTGCCACATTTAGCGCTTTGGCGCACAATTACGACTGGCACCCAGTTAACTGAAAAGTAACCAATTTTCAAGCTACAGGCCCTGAGAAATTTAGCAGGCATTATGAATAAACAAACTACCTAATATGATACTGCATTATGCCACCTTTTGCCGAACATATAGCTGAAACTGGTACTTTTCCATTTCGCCGGGGCAAATCTCCCCAAACTCGCGAAACAAACTTTACTTTCCATTTCGCCAGCGCAAATATCGCCAAACTTGCCAATTAAACTTTACTTTTCCATTTCACCGACGCTAATCTACGTTACCTGAACCCGATCTATGGTCAGCTCTCGATCGAGCATTGTTCTAAGCCACATCTCCCATTGTATAACCCACCCTCCTCCGCAGTCATCCTTAAATCTGTCCTATCTCGAAAACTATTGGTCCTATCTCTCCCGAACTTCGTAGGAACCACCATCACACTACCCCCGACCATCCGGACCTAATCAGTTTAATCATACGACAAGAATTACAGTGAAGACGACTTTTTTCGACCTACAATGTTTAAAATCCTCCAAAACTATCCACCTCGCAAACGTTTTCTGAAACCACAATGCCACTTCGGTGAAATATTACCACTAGGATTCTGTTTGGAGTGCATTGTATCGTTTTTGGCGACTTTATCACTTGCGCCAGCGAACTGGAAAAGTACCCTGAAACTTTAACAGAATCTACAGGTGCTTAACTTTGCAACATTGTCTCAATCACAAGTTGTTTCTCAGTTAGAGTTGGTTGGTTGATTGGAATTTAATGGCACAGGGTTCTGCAAAGGTCATGCTGTACCTTCTAAGTTATAAACAGAGCGATCTCGTAAGGTTCTCCCGCATAACGGACTTCGATAAGAATCTGTCGAGATTCTTATCGCCGGCGTAGCTTAATTGGGAAAACAGTCACACCCGAGATGACAGGTCTGTATGTTCGAATCCCGGCATCGACCAAAAAGCAAGTTGTCTTTACAATCTTTTGAAGTAGAGTCAGTTATCTTCAAGTAGAGGTTGGTTGGTTGGTGGAGGTTTAATGACACAAAACCTGAACGGCAAGTAGAGAAAAACATTCGTCGGAGCTCTAAACGAACACATTTTCGATCTCATTTTTACACAATTCACTTTCTAGTTCTGATCGTAAAGTTTGTGCTCAAGTTAATTGTTCTTGAGAAGTGAACGATAATTTCAAAGTCGCGTGATCGATGACGACAACCGCTTCTACTCTTTAAAATGTTGTTTCAAATGCTTGATACTTAGCAGTCGAAGGAATAGGTTAATGATTTGTCGTAACTCGTGATAAGTCAGTTCATTTAGGTTCGGTGGTTTGAATGACCCGTATAACGCAGAAGCCGATCAGTCGCTCGAGAAACCCAAGATGAACTCGATAAAATGAGAAATGTTGAATGAGTAGAAGGCAGTAGAAAAACGAATTGCTTTGTTTGAAAAGCAAAATGTTCAGTTAAGACGATAAGCAGATTGGTGCTACAAGAACTCCATGATCACTGAACAGTTAAGGCAGTAAATATAGCTCGTTGAACAAAAAATTAAAAGTATGATTTAAAAAAATGCACAAGGGCCTGTAAGGTCCATGCTGTGCAAAAGACAATTTCATCACAGAACACATGTCTCGGGCACCTGGGTGACGTCACGTCACTCCCCGTACTCACCAAAAAGGCTAGCCCTTGAAAGGAGTAAATATAGAGGAGCTCTCTCTGATCTGGTGATAATAAAGGGGTCTCCTCTGAATATAGAGGGGGGACCACTTTGGAAAAAATAGCGCGTTGTAAGGGACATCAAGAAAGCATACAGAAGGCAGTTGTGAGAGAACGATTTCAGAACACGGTTTACAAAACAAGTTAGGCGAAATGAGACGAACTTAATTTAAAATAAAAATTCGTTTAGAGTCGCAGGTTTGGGGCGCTAGTGGGGTGCGATTTTCACAATGGAGGAAAAAGGTGTAAAACTTCTAAGCCGGGGATTAAACTTTTTTTTTGAAGAACTTGAACTTGAGCTTTAATAAACTTAAAAAATTACAGTGCATATTACAGAGTACATATTACGTTGAATTTATACATATTTCGTTGAGTATACACATTACATAATACGTTGCGTTCAGCATACAAAGTACATATTACGTTATTATATAAACAGTTTACAATAGAATCATTATAAGAAAAGTGGCAGAGCTATAGCGATTGCTGTGGATATATTCAAAGGAGGGCTGATAATGAGAATTGAGTGAGGATCCTGTATATGCGAATAAAGAGCTATTCTCGCTAGAATCAAGCATATACTGGGATCGTGAGAAAGTTTGTATGCAGTTGCATCCTTTGATATGTGTACAGTTAGCTGTAAGACAGAAGTGAAGCATATAACTGATTACAGAATGGAGACAAAATAACGTATTTTGAAGATAACCACACGGAAGATTCACGATCGAAGAAGTTGTTTGTAGTCTGTGCATGGAAATAAGATGATGGGCAAGGGAAGCGGAAATCGGTAGTAGTTTCGAAAAAGGGCTTTGGACATGAAGGTTGAAAAAACAGTGTTTCAAATGGTTCTGCAAGTACCACAGCATCAGAATAGTCTACGGAAATGCCCGTAGTATAAGAAATAAGATGGATTGAATCTTACTCTTGCTTGCAACAAAATCAGTGGATTTAATTTGAATAGTTGAAAACTGGGCGACCCCAGACAATGAGGAGATCTTGGAAGTTGACGGTTTCAAGCAATTCAGGAAAGACAGAGGTGATAGAGGAGGTGGAGGTATTCTGGTTTACGTGAATAAAAGGGAATGTCTTGTAATGAACAGGTCGAAAGCACTAACTGTTACCGATCTAAGTCCACATACTCTCCACTGAACTTCCGAACTCGTCTGTATTACTTGGAACATGTGGAAATGTCAAAAGAGCAAATCGTAGTTAGTTTGTAACGTCCAAGAAGCTCCGGAGTATGGTGAATACGTTGAAAGGGACGAAGTTGCAGCAGCATAATTATTTGCCTCCAGGCGAAACATTTCATTAACTATGGGGAACTAACTAAACAATGGGGAATTGACATAGATTCTAACGACTAATGCAATGTAGTGAACAAATAAAAATCTGTAGGTTTTGCCTCTTCTGACCTGGCACGAATCATTTTGTTGCCCATACCCGCCATTTCCATCAGGTCAGTAATACTGTCTCTGCCACTACACGAAATCATACCAAGTAAAACAAGTCACTGGAACTTCCAAATAATAAATAAATATCATGATACATGTCAATTGTTCTTTAAATAACTTTTCACAGGAACTGTTTCAATCACCAAATGGTCGCTTCTTCAAATAATATGTAGATCTCGCCACATGCACCGGCAGTCACAATCAGAAGTACGCGGAAGGAAACTTTTAGGCGTCTCCAATTAGGATTATCACTTTCCAGAAGTTGCCAGAGATTTGTCCTTCCTTGTGTAGTAATACCAAGCTGATTTGTATATGACACTAACACAGAATAATCTATAAATCAGCTACTTTTTAATTTTCCAAAGAACCACGGAACATTTATTTAAACACTTCTAGTCAGTTGGTTCTACAAACGAACTTCCTATTGACCAACAGTATCATTCTCACAGCATGAAATAACATTAACAAAATTTATTGCGTAATATTATTAATTGATTGTTAACCAAGATTGATAATAAAGATTATTGTGCAATGTGTATGTACTTCACTAGTTAACAGGAGAACGGTGTATTAACAAAGTCCTGGAGTCTTCTCAAAAAAGCTTTTTTTTATTTTTATGTCGTCTGGATGGGGTAATTAAAATGTTGTACGATTCCCTCAAAAAAAAAGATTTCGAAAATAAGCTGCCCAGATACCTGACGGTGTAGCTTAAATGGCATAATTGTCTCTCCGGAAATGACAGATCCATAGGTTCGAATTCTGGCCTCAACAAAAGGCAACATTTCTTTACAAATAGCCCCCGAACAGGGATTCAAACTAGTAGCTCCGATAAACGTGCGCGTTTATCTGAGCTACTAGTGTGAGTTCAGAGGGCTTAACCGGTAAAGTGGTCACTCCGGAGGTGACAGATGTGTTGGTTCGAATCCAGGCGTCGGCAAAAAGGGAGAAGTTTCTTTGCAATGGTGCCCAAACTTATAGACTCACACTAGTGACCGAGGGCCCAAAGGTTGGGTCCAGTAGTCGAGATAAGGTCAATGTCCTGACCTCTGTCTTAACGTGGGAGAGAATGTAGGGTTCCCCCCCTCCCTCACAAAATGCTTCAAAGATACCTGTCAGCGTGGCTTAAATGGAAAAGCGGTCTCTCCGGAGATGACAGATCGTATGTTCGAATCCAGGCGTCAACAAAAGTCAACTGTTCTTTATAAAGTCCGTTCGCTATTGATTGAAAAGAAGATTGAATGGGATAGGGTGAGATGGGAAAGTGTTAATTGGGAAACCAATAACGACGATGTATGCCGTAAATTATAGAAAAGTATGCATTTTTACTGTTAACATAAAATATAACTTTTTTTTCTCTGAAATTGCTGTGTGAATTGCAATGACACCATACATGTTATTGAATTCATTGCACTAATAATTTATTTTGATATGCATCTTTTCTCTCTTTTTCTTTTCAATAGACTGAAATTGCTCCTGAACGTTCAAGAATTCGTTCACTTCCTCATGTGCATCTCGCGTTACTTGAAAGTGGATATAGAGGATATCCTTCGTCGGTTGTGCGGCCGTGCTGCTTCTACGTAACGGCAAGTGATATTTCTTATGTTTCCTTTCGTATATCTTTAAAACGTATGCTGAAGTAAATGATGGGTGTCACGAACAATCTACGAAACATTCTTTCCTCCTCATGTGTTAAAATATGCTCATCCTCCAACATCAAGGCTAGTTGTGAATTGTGGCGAAAATGTTTCATTTTATCAAGTTTAAGATACTAGAGGAATAGATAATAAAGCAAAGTAGCCAAAACGTTTATTTTTAGAATGTTAACTATACAATGAATTTCTCTTATGGGTAAGCTATCATTTATTGACGCATAAATTAAACGTAAACTTATACATTGTAACGACTAATAAATTAACACCCCCTCCTCACTAACAGTCTAACCGCGCGCGAAATAAATTAACATGTTGCCAGCGCCGCCGTCAAGTCAAGGGAATAAATAAGCTAGGGGACGGCACGTCAAAAGTCAGTCTTCGCTAAAGGCGAACGTGCGAGTCGTAAAGAAGCTGCCGTCCGCAGCACCGAAATTCAAGATAGTGCTCTAGCGGTGGTTAAAGAAATCCACCGTCAAATTCATATACGTGGAAGCAGGAGGTTGTCTGCTCCACGCCATTTTCAAATTAACTTGCGTCAAGTCGCAAATTGCTTGACGACATAAAAATTTAATAAGCTATTGGTAAAATAGCTGAATAATTTACTTTATTGATTTAAGCACTCGTTAGTGCCTCAAAGTGACTATATTTCTGTGTGCATTTGAAAAGGTTTAATTGTTAAAATTCCTACGTCGAGCCTTCGTAAATCTTAAATAAAACTTCAATATTTAGAACGTCGCCGTAGGTAAACAAGCCTAGTAAATTGTCTCCGGTAACTCCGGTCGCGCCATCTGGTGCGGCGGAAGGAAGATTGACCTTGCGATTAAGAGTATGAATTAAATTAAGTCAAACGTTGTGGAGAGGGGGGTGTTGATGTGGGTTCATTCACTAGAGAATTCTTTTGGGAATGGTTGGCGAAAGCTTCTAAAGTGGCCAGTTCCCAGGGATATGGATCTTTCTTATGATATTAGCATCAGAGAAAATGAATTTTTGATCATGGTCCCAACAATGTTGCGCGATGGATAATTTACTTAATTCGCCTTTTCTCACATATTGTTCGTGCTCGTGAATACGAAATTTTAGGCACCTGCGCATCTGCACAATGTATGGCATCCCGCATTCACATGGGATTTGGTAGATGCCCCTAGAAGGACTGGTTTGAAGGACCATATCTTTGACGTGGGAATTATAATTTTGTTGGAAGGAACAAGGGATGTTCAAGTTTTAAATTTTCACAAAATTCGGGCAATTTGGTTGCTTACGCGGGGGAAAAAGGGAAGAATCGCCTCTCCTTGGGGAAATGAATTTCAGACAAGGCAAAGGGATGTGGCTATTGATTGTCGGGAAAATTTCTTTAGGCCTGGCCAATTACTTTTGTACTAAAGCCTCGGTCTGTGGCAATGTGCTTGAGATGGTCTATTTCTCTGTCAAAGGAAGACTTATCAGAGCAAATTTTGATGGCCCGAAAAACGTATGGGGGGGGGGGTTGGAAGCCCGAGAGCTTCTGTTGAATGGGATGGCTTGATTCAGAGTGGGGAGAAAGTGAAACTGAGAGGGGTTTTCGGTAAACCAAGGTGGTGAATTTCTCAGCGGATTTTTGAACCAAAACATCAAGGAACGGATGTGAATTGTTATTTTCCGGGACGACAGTGAATTGAATGTGGGGGGTCGATTGAATTCATGTTATCGAGAAGACGTGGTAATTCATCTGGAGTGTGGCCGTGGAGTATAAATGTGCCATCCACGTTGCGTATCCAAACAATAAATTTGATGTTTTTGGAAAAGTTAGCATTCGAAATAATGCATGTTTATGTCACCTTAGTGAAATAAAGGACAACCTATACTTAACCCATCTTTTTGGCGAAATAATTGGTTTTCAATTGAAAAGGCGGATTACTCTAAGGAAAGTTGTGTGAGAGATATTAGGTTTTCAACTTCTGCTTGAGAGAAGTGAAATTCAACAAGTATCTTATTTAGATAGTCCAATGCTCCCTTAATTGGGACGTTGGTAAATAGTGATTGGACGTCAAAAAGATGCCATTTGAGTTTGGCCAGAGGATAAGTCCTTTTAAGTGTGACGCAAACTCGATAGAATTCTTTACCGTGAAAGTGTTGCCAGCGAGAAGTGGGGAAAATTTTTTAACCAGAAAGCCAAATGGTGAGAGGGAGCTCCAATGTTCGAAACAATTGGTCGCCAAAGGACACTTTCTTTTTGTATTTTGGATAAGGCACAGAGCCTAGCGCAGTGCAGAGGGGATTAGAGAATTTTTAAAATTCTCATGGGCCACAGGTGAGGATTTAATTTCTTTCCGGATTTTAGTTAGGAAGCTTCGGGTGGGGTCGTTCTTTAGTGGGGCATATGATCCTTCATTAATGAGTTTTCTGACGTAGTTGAGGTAAAAGGTTTTATTCATGACAACAATT
>JJRW01S0007749.1:75360-86043 GCA_001188405.1 Loxosceles reclusa | reverse complement strand
GGTCTTTATCAAAGGTGGGATCAGAATCACGCCGGCTGTTGTGTGCGTGTGTGTGAAGGTCGATTATTATATCTTGTAACCAAGGTGAAATAATCCTTATACAGTCTCCGTTGTTATTTATTTTACAAATGAGTGATGATATTATTTTATAAAAGAGTGTTTTCGTTTATAGAGCTAGTTACTATATTTCAGTTTTTTAACTAAGTTGGAGATTAATTGATTTGATTTCTTGAAATACATTATTTTGGATTTAAAGAATTTGAGAAAACATGAGCATGAAACGTTTGTGTAAGGCAAAGGGTCTAAGAAGTTCTGCCACTGTTGGTGCGCATAAATTAATTCAGAGTCTGCTCAGTCTCGTGCAGGGCTTCCCGGAGCTTTCTAGCAGCTCCGGGATAGCGTAGGAGCATTTCAGCTTTTTAGCCACAGCACTGAGTCCCCTTGAAGTTTTCATAGGAACGTTTAAATGGTCCAAAAGACTTTCTTCCCGAAACCGGAACGAATTCTGGAAAACCAGGACGAACAGAAAACTTATTCGCACGTGAAGAAATTATGACGAATAGTATAACGAAACGCTGGGTGAAAAAATCATCCATATTTCATTTACTCTCTCATCTTTACTTCTTTTCCTTTAGTCAAAGTAATTGCACCATGTTGAAGCTTTTCCTTTTTTTTTTAAGGTACACAATTGCTTTTTTGAAAGAAAAAGTACGGGGATAAGAGAGAGAGAGAGAAGTTTGTAAGAAGCACATGAATAGACGGAAAGTACCGTTGTACCAGTAAAGAAAAGAAGATAATGCGGGTCAGGCAAAAAGAAAAAAAATGGGTACAGTGTGGTGATACAACCACGTGTGTGTTGAGGTAATATTTCATAACTTTTTTGGGTAATAGCCCTGACTTGGAGCCGTACATCATACCCAAAGAAAGAAAGCAAAATCTATTATGGGCGCGCACAGAAAACGAACTGTGTTTTGTTACGCGGAGTGTGTGTGTGTGTGTGTAGGGGGGTGGGGTTAGTATGTGAAGTTGGGGACAGAAACGCTCTGTGCCCCGCAGAGAAAAAAAAAAAGGGGGGGGATAAGTTTTAACTTTACGACTGGCTTTATGATTTATAGTGGCGCAGGAAGACGCAGGACGTCGATTACGGTTTCAGGTTGAATAGAACGCGCCTACACGCATACTTTCCACTTTTCGTCCTGCCCTTCAATTTTTGTACCCTGACAGTTTGTTTCCTCGGCCCTATAACTTTATGATTTGTTTTGGTCCAGAAGGTTGTTGTTCATTTCAGGCATCTGATGGAAGCACGCCTCAAAAGTAAGGTGATTATATCTGTTATGTTTACGGAAACACTACATTTTCGCATCTCCTATAGTCTTAGATTTTTCAGACGCAGATGCTTTTTGCAGCGGGACAAAGCTAAATGTTATTTTTCCTACACGCTGCTATAGGCATATAAGCCGTTTAGAAGACCAACTGTCTTGTCATTAGCTGTCGGCAAACCGCATGACAGAAATTCTGTTTAGAAGAAAAACATTAACGGCGGCTCGGACTCGAACCGGCGACTTTGAGCATTCACTCTACTCACGCGCTAACCAACTGCGCCACGCCGTTCGATACCGAAACCGTCTCACAGTCATCTTCAACAGATTGTAGGTATTTTAGATTTTTAAGAAGCAAGTGCTTTTTGCAGCGGGACATAACTAAATGTTATTTTTTTTAGACGCTGCTATAGGCATATAAGAAATATAACCAACGCGCTATTTGTGCGTTGGTTAGCGCGTGAGTAGCGTGGATACTCAAAGTCGCTAGTTCGAGTCCGAAACACCGTTCATGTTTTACTCCTGAGCAAAATTTCTGTCGTGCGGTATGCCGACAGCTAATGAGAAGACAGTTGGTCTTCCAAATAGCTTATACGCCTATAGCAGCGTGTAAGAAAAAAAAAAAAAAAAACATTTCCCAATAATCTGATTCGATTGAGTGTCAGTTCCAAAGCTAAAAGACAATGAAATTGAAATCATGTAAATGCTTCAAAATATAAAAAGAAAAAAAGCCAACAACCTAACGCTATACTTGTTTCTTTCTTTTCTTTCTTTCCTTCCTTTTTTTTTCTAATGGTAATTATTTTGATAAATTCAGTCATATCAATAATTTGGCATCGCCGATAATATTTATTCCATACTTTCAACTATTGCATGATTGATAATTCTCATCTTCATCGTTGTCGTCGTCATCTTCGGCGTCACAGCAGCAATTATGAGTCACTCTTATGAAAGGAAATGTTACTTGTAGCGGGGGGAAATAACTAACTGTTATGTACGCGAGACGATGAAAGT
The DNA here is from genome assembly GCA_001188405.1 of Loxosceles reclusa. Lineage (NCBI taxonomy): Eukaryota > Metazoa > Arthropoda > Arachnida > Araneae > Sicariidae > Loxosceles > Loxosceles reclusa. The sequence goes on along the minus strand of JJRW01S0007749.1, from coordinate 83,710 downwards.
TCTTTTTCAGCGCTATTTAGAGCACAATAAAGTTAATTTTCCCGATAACTAGTTTCGGTAGCTACAGGAGGCTGTCCTCTTCGGATCGACGTCTGATAATGGCACGAGGTTTGCCGCTCATTGGATTCCGGTCCAAAAGCGCTCTTTCGTGTCGTGGTGGGACACGGGTGTGATTCGGCGGTGGCTTAGGTCCCTCCATCTTTGCCATCCGGCCCGCCATCCGGTGAGTCGGAAGGTTATTGGTGCAACCAGAGGCTTGGACTAAATGCATCCAGGCAAGAGAGAGGAGGAGTTGAGGAGAGTTCGTTGGCCAGAAATTCGTTGTGGGAACAGTAAATTACTGTTAATATAAATACAGTAAATTAATGTCAAAATAATTCACAATACAACACAGCAAAAATTTAAAGTGAATTTTGTAAAGAAAGTTGCTTTTCGTCGACGCCGGATCGAATCAACGGATCTGTCAGATCAGGAGTGACAGCTTTAACTTATCCTCCGGTACATTGATACACAATATAGATTAGGGGTCCAGTGAAATTGTAAGGTCCTCCTCACAAAATGCTTCGATAATAAATGGTCCAGATACTTGTCGGCGTAGAATAAATTGAAAAGCGGTCTCTCCAGAGATGACAGATCTTTTGGTTTGAATTCCGGCGTCGATAATTTAAGGTTGCCCCACAAAAGACTTCGACAATAAGATGCCCAGAAATAAACGTCGGCGTAGCTTAAACGAAAAAGCGGACTCTTTGGAGATGAAAGATCCGTAGGTTCGAATCCCGGCGTCTACAGAATTGCATATTTCTTCACAATGGAACCCGATCAGGGACTCACACTAGTTGCCAAGGATCCAACCGTTAGGTCCAGCACTCGAGATCAGGTCGCCACCCTGATCTCTCTCTCAACGTGAGGAGAGAATGTAAGGTTCCCCTCCCAAAAGACTTCTATAATAAGTTGCCCTACACCAGCCGGCGTAGCTTTATTTAAGCTACGTAAGCTTAAACGGAAAAGCGGTCTCTCTGGAGGTGACAGGTCCGTGGGTTCGAATTCCGGTGTCGACAAAATTTCATATTTCTTTACAAGGTAAGAAGAAATGTGCGTGTCGGGTGAAATTACGGGTTCCTGAGAATATTGAAGAAGCGACATGACGGACAGCCATTACTTCGATCCCGTAGACGTTGTTCTATTAAAAAGTCAAAATGAAATTTTGATGGAAATTCAAAAATTCTTCTTCAAGAAATATGGGTCTCACGAGAAGAAGCTACAAATATTCGCACATCGAATGTGCTATTCGTACATAGAAGTGCCGATTTGCACATAGAAGTGCCGATTAGCACATAGAAAGCTACATCGGGTGGCTCGGGCTAGTCTGGCTTCTGTGCAAGCCTTTCCTGGGTCTCCCCCAGGTATACAGCATCATTATTCAAAATGCTATAGATGTGTCATCTTGTTCTGTATTATATTTTGTCAATTGTAATTTCTACCTAACCTGGAAATAAATTGAAATTGAAACTGAATGGAATTGAATTGAATATTTCTATCTTATCACTAGCACTCAACGAGAAAGTCTTTTATGCTATTAAATGCATGAAAAGGGGGAAAAACTGAAGGAAGTGATTGAATCACAGTTGGGGCATACTGAAAGAAGCTGGAGAAGAAGTTGAAACACAATTTGCACAATTGTTCACAAAGTGTCTGAATAAAATATATGCGCCAGGAGACTGGAAGAATGTGGTGGTAATACTCTTATTTTAAAAAGGCGACGGAGGACATAAAGATTACAGACCTATCAGCTTCCTTTCTGTTTTACACAAAGTATTCATAAAGTCTTTGTGGATCGACTAGAGAAAACGCTTCATCCCAGTCAACCAAGATTTAGATCTGAATATAACACTGCAGATCACATGTAAGTGTTAACGGAAATCACAGGAAAAACTAACGAACATGAGACGCCACTCTGCATTGGATTCATAGATTATGAAAAAGCTTTTGACTCTGCTTATGCGCCAAGTGTCATTCAAACCCCGAACAATTATAACATAGACAGAGAATATATTTAAATCATTAAACATGTTTATAATAATGCCACATCAACAATAAGAGTGCATAAATGAACAAACACATTCAAGATGAGAAAAGGTGGTAAGATAGAAAGACACAATCTCAACTCAACTTCTTGAAGATGTTTTCAAAGAATTGAATTAGGAACGAGAAGGTAGGAGAATCAATAGTGAGTATTTGAGCTATCTCCAACTTGCAGATTACATCATCGTCTTTGCTACAAATACTACAGCACTTGTAAAGAAATGTGCTTTTTTGTCGACGTCGGGATTCGAATCTACGGATCTGTCATCTCCGGAGAGACCGCTTTTCCACTTAAGCTACGCTGACGTTTATTTGGGAAGCTTTTCTTTGGAAGTCATTTCTGGGATGAATATTACAAACTGCAAATTAATGTAGCAGAATTATTTGAAGCAAGTAAGAAAGCTAGGTTGAGAAACGAGCGGAAGTTATGATTAATAATTTAATCATGGTGACACATGGCTGCGTTGAATAGAAGCTTTCTCCAATGGAAGCTCTGGTATCGAGCGACAATCCAGACACACGGCCATCATACTGACAGTGGAAAAAGAGTTTTACTCCCTAGCACAGGAGAGATGAAAATCATTATCATGCGTATGAAATCATTACCATGTGTATAAAATCATTACCATGTGTATGAAATCATTACCGTGTGTATGTAATCATTACCATGTGTATGAAATTATTACCATGTGTATGAAATTACCAAATAAGAAAATCACGTTTCATTTACTACATAATGAAACGTGATTATCTTATTCAAATTACGAGGCTCAAACTGCTGTTCTGAAGTTTTGAGATTTAAGAGTATGTATTCACTAACTGCTATTACTTAACAATAAACAGGTGGAAAGAGCGCAAAAGTGAGCTATGATCTTTGATGTCGAGAAATGTAGAGTGATGCATTTCGGTAATAAAAATAAGGAATTTAGCTACAAGATAGGTGGGAAAAAACTCACGACGGTGGACTGTGTAAAATACAAAGGCGTTATTTTGACAAAAAAATCTTAAATTTATCAATCAGTGCATTGCAGCTGCTAAAAAAAAGTTAACAAGATGTTAGGGTTTTTGAAAAGCCATCTTACTTGTCATAGGAGATAATCTGTACTTCCGATGTTGTAAGGTTTTCCCCCATAAAAGACTTCTAAATTAAACTTCCCAGATAAACGTCGGAGCAGCTTAAATGGAAAAGAAATCTCTCCGGAGATGACAAATCCCTAGGTTCGAATCCCTGCGTCGACAAAAGGGAAGTTTCTTTACAATGTATAATAGAAATTTAGTGAGTCCCCATCTGGAATATGCTGTGCAATTTCCGTCACCGAATCTCGTTAACGACATTGATTATCCAGAAAGGGTTCGAAGAAGAGCTACTAAGTTCATTGAGGGGTTATGGCCTCTAGAATATGTTGACAGGTTATAGGCACTAAAACTCTTTATCTTGTAGAAAAAGAGGGCTAGAGGTGACTTAATTCAGACTTATAAAATCTTAAACGGATTTGATGTAGTTTATAAAGACTTATTTATTTACAAAACATCTCAACAGATGATTAATCCAATAATAGAGATAAGGTAGTAATCACAACAATCCATAACTAACGGATGAAAAATACGTCGATATACATTTACTCGATGTTAGCAAAACACTCTCTCTCTGTTGTTTGAACATTTTCAATGACATGGGGAAAATGTCCGGGTGAAAAGAAAGAGAATTATACAAATCACAACAGAGAAACAATGATGAGAGACGGATGGCATTAGTACGATGTACAGATACAGGGAACGTCATTGAATGTCTAGCAAACGATCTAGGTATATTGAAATAAATGCGTTACAAAATGTCTGCAGCACTGAAGTGCCTATGTAGGATTTTATATAGAAACAGTAAATGTAGAATAACTCGTCGACATTTCAGTTTGAACTTTGAAATATACTGGAAGTTGTAGCATGAAGGTAAATTCCAGTGTGTTTGTAAAACATGTACCTTAGAAATTTATTTTGAATTCTCTCAACATTTTGTGAATACACAGAGTAAATCGGATGCCAAACTATGCAGCAATATTCTAGTTTGGAACGGAAGAGCGTTTTATAAAGAAAACATAATGTTGACTCATTCTTGAAATCCCGACCGTTCCTAACAATGAAACCTAAGTTGCAATGAGCACTATTAACAATATTAACAACGTGCTGTTTAAATGTTAATTTATAGTCAAACAGAACATCTAGATCACGGATTTCGGTGACTCTTTTCATAGCTTCTCTAGATAGAACGTAGCTAGCTACAATCGGTAATTGTTTTCTTGTAAAGCTTATTGTGCAACACTTATATTTATTTAAAAACAAATAATTGTTAGAGCACCAGGTTTGTAGTGCATCACCATCTCGTTGCATAGCTGTGATATCATCAAATGTACAAACCTAATTGTAAAGCTTGACATCATCAGCGTATAGCAAACAGGAGGAAAACAAAAGTTAGACGGAAGATCATTAATGAATATCAAGAAAAGGTCCAAGGTTAGAGGCTTGGGGTACTCCTGATGCACAGTTATAATTGCACGAAACACTACCTCGGATTTTAACAAATTGAGTCCTATTAAATAGATATGATCTAAACGAAGCAATAGCATCTTCCAAGAGATGAAGGTAAGTCAATTTACGCACAGGAAATCATACTCCGATATCGAACCTTAAGAAATGCTTTGGAAAAGTCTGTATAAACAGCATCTGTCTGCAAATTTTTGTCAATAGAGCAGGCAAGCTTACTTGTTAATGCCACAAGATTTGTGAGTGTTGAATGTTTCTTGACAAAACCATGCTGATTTGGAAAAATAGCAGGTTCAAAGTGCTGGTAGAGTTTAATATAAACAATGGATTCAAATATTTTAACAAAAGGCGAAAGAATGGAAATAGATCTATAATTCTCAATAACTGATTTGTCACCAGATTTACGAATAGGACATACGTAGGCACGCTTCCAAGTCTGGGAAAATTTACCCGGTTTGAGTGAAAGATTAAATATGAAAAGGAGAGAAACGATAAAAAAAACTCCGTACATGCTTTAAAAACGTTAAGACTTCTTTAGAAAAGGCCACTGTTCTATCACGAGATGAAACAGAATGAAGCTGAACAGGGAAAGGCTAGGTTACAAATGAGGATGGAGTTTTTATTTAATAGACTGGTAAATAACTGGAACAGTCTGGCGAAAAAAGAAGTGATTCAGGCAAAGGAGGTTGAAAGTTTCAAAAGAAAAATAAATGAGCAACTCGGTATTTTTCAAAGCTTATTGGAATATTTTCACGTTTTATAAAATTTGTCATGAATTAACGAAGACTTAAGGATGAACACAAGGTATATGACATCGTCCTATCATGTTCTTCATCGAGCTTTCGCTATGTAGCACCAGAGGTATGTCCTTCCCCACTTCAAAGAGAGAGGTCAGGGTAAGGCGTGACCTCGAGTAGTGGACCTAACGGTTGGGTCCTTGGCCACTAATGTGAGTCGCTAAGTTCGACCGCCATTTTGTAAAGAAATTGTCGACGCCGAGATTCGAACCTGGAACGTTTAGCTCCGGAAAAAACAACTTTACCGGTTAAGCTACGCCGAAGGGGTAAGTGGGTAGCTGATTTTGAAGTCCTTTGTGGGTGGACATTACAAGGTATAGGTTAATTTTTGGTAGTTCAATTGTTAAACAGATATTTTTCTTTCATGCAAATCACGAATGAGTAATGTAAATCTTTGTGTGTTACGAGTAACTCACAAAATAATTCTATTTCTTTAGTCAAATTTCAAACAACCATACACGCTTCTCGAGCATGAGAGTACAGGAACTCTGAAGATAGTCAGAGTTCCTGCACTTTCATGCTCAGAGATTTATAGAAACTGCCTAATTCACCGAGGGAGTGCACATATAGTGCAGAAGCAAGCAAAAAGAACAGAGATGAATTCATGATTACTGGGAGTTCAAATATTGCAATCGGAATCGCTTTCTATAAACAAAAGATGAAATACACTGAGGTTCCAAAAGCCATGTGTACCCCTAATAACGTGTCGGACCACCTTTAGACCGGAGAAGTGCAGCAGATCCACGTGGCAGTGAGTCAATTAGTCCTCGGAAGTCCACCGACGAAATATTCACCCATGCTCTTCGTATAGCCATCCATAATTGTGTCATGTCGGGGCATGACTTTAATTTATTTTAGATCAAGAATTAAAGAAAGTACATATTTGATATATGTGTTTAAATAAAGAACGCAGGGAAAGGAAGAAAAAGAAAACGAAGCATAAAAGAACCGCAAGGGACAGGGGGACAGAAGGTAAGAAGATGAGAGGGAAGTTAACGTGAGCCAGCACGTGGATGAGCGGGAAGTCATTATCGGACACAGCTGGTTGTGCGTTTGAAAACCCAACGGTGAAAAGGAGAATTTGCGTGGTCATTCGCGACCAGTGCCGACAGAAGGAGTAAGATAGGATGGGGTTTTCAGGAAGTCATGTTCAATGTTTCAAGCTGTGGAATAAGGCCGTTAGGGATATTTGCAACGATAAGGGTAGATAGCCGTTAAAATATATATGGAAGGATTTCGAGCTGCAAAAGGGAAAGACACCTGGAATTGAAGAAGACGTTTTAAGAAATGAAAATGGATGATAAATTGAAGGTCGTTAGAGAGAGGTGCGGTACTAAGGGGATGACCGAGCCATTAAAATTGGTTAGCGAGCAAAATAGAAAAAAGGGAAATGCCGCCAAATTAAATAAATGAGATGAAGGAATCGCGAGGGCGGAAAAGGGATGGTTGTGTGAGAAAGCACCCCCCTCCAAGGAAAAGGTCCAGAGAGGGAGTGAGATGCTTTGTCTCGGGGAATTAACCAATGAAACCCGTGAGAAAGCAAGTATCGTCCAGTAGCGTCACCGGAACTTCGCGGGAAAAACGATAAACGAGTGACCGACGACTGGAGGAGTCGAATTGGACCGCCTAAATAATAGGATTGCATGTGGACACAGAAAGGGAAAAAATAGGGGATGCTTTTGGTGAGACATGGAAGATGAAAAAAGTGAAGTTAGAGGTTGACGGAGGCTGACGTGAGCTGGGGTTTGAAGTGGTTGGAGTGTGGAGAAGTCGGAGTGAGACGGGAAAAGTCGGAAGCCAGAGACTGGCGTAAGTGTGAAGTAAAACTGCCGAGGACGTAGGGGGTGTTTTTCGCGCGGTATAAAGTGCCCTGATATTCGGGATATATGCATATATTAATATATCTGTGTGTATTTGTGTTTATCTCTCTCTTCCTCTGATTCTCGAGTAGCCAAATCAATAAAGTATTTTATGAATGATATTGAGTGGGTTGCGAACCAGATTCTTAGTGTTCCCCAGGGAATCTTATGATAAGTCACGAATGTATTTGTATTTCTTTATTAAATTATAAGTTGTTATTCGAAATTGACTCCGTGTGCCAATCGATTCGTCTGAATCTCTTCACATAGAGGTAACTCCACCGTCACAATTGCGGAAGTGTTGCAGGGGCAGGATGTTTTGCATGAACGGACCTTTTAATCATATACCAAATATGTTCGATGAGTTTATGTCTGGCAATTTAGGTGGCCACATCATTTTCTGGAATTCTCCAAAATATTCGTCAAACCAATCGCGATCGAATTTGGCCCGGTGACATGGTGCATTGTTGTTTGGGTATATGAAGTCCATTAATGGCTACAAATGTCTCCAAGAAGCGGAACATAACGACTTCCAGTCAGTGTATGGTTCCGTTTGACCAGAGGACCCAGTTCATGCTATGATGGTATACGCCCCACACCATTACGGAACCTCCACCAACTTGTACAGTACCTTGCTGTCAACTTGGGTCCATGGTCTCCTGAGGTTTGCGCCACACCCGAACCTTACCATTAGCTCGTACCAACTGGAACCGTGACTCATCGGACCAAGCTACGTTTTTCCAGTCACCTACCGTCCAACTGGTATGTTCACGAGCCCAAGACAGGCACATCTGCCGATGGCGGGTTGTTACTAAAGGCACTCGAGTCAGCCTTCTGCTGCCATATCCAATCAACACCAAATGTCGCTATACTGATCTCATGAACACGTACCAAGTACGTGGCTCATTGATTGTCGCTGTTATTTGACTCAGTGTCGCTTGTCTGTTAGCTCGGACTACTCTACACAGACGCCGCTGGTCGCAGTCATTAAGTACACGCGGTTGGCTACTGTGTTATCCATTGTAATGCCCACCCACAAAGGACTTTAAAATAAACTTGGATAGGCAAGAGTCG
>JJRW01S0007737.1:37541-47610 GCA_001188405.1 Loxosceles reclusa | reverse complement strand
GAGTAACAAATGTCAGAGCACTGGCAAGTTGCTTTGTTTTGTGCACATATGTGTCCATTTTGGGAACCCAGCTTGTGATGACCCAAGTAGTCGGCTACAATCTCATGCAAAGCAATTCTCGAAACTTGTGGAAATTTATCTGCAAGCACTGTCACTGTGAATTGTCTGTTCTCTTTAATTTTCTCATCCATTTACCTGGCCAAGTCATCAGTGACAACAGAAAGCTGCCCGCTTCGTGATGTGTCACAGACATCTGACTGTCCTTCATTGAATTGCCTACCCACTTTTGCACCATTCCATCACTCATTACACTTGCACCATAAATCTCTGTAATCTGCCACTGAATTTCGGCTGCCTTAACATTTCTTGCATTCAAAAACCAGATAACAGAATGAATCTTACAGTTGTCGGGTTCATCAATTGTTTTAAACATTGTAAACGACTATAGTCACCATCCAACACAAGACACAGTCACCATAATGGCGTTAGCGCGGGGCTAATGAACTAGGAAAAGTAGAGTGCATGCACAAAGTGCCGACAGTAGTGCTACGGCGGCATTAGAATGAAACGGTACTTACTTTCCACACATGCCTCATAGCAATACCTGTTTAAAGTAAACATGATGCATTTGTCTTTAAATTATGGTTATTCAGAGATAGTCCTTTTGAAATTATGAAAATATGAACAGCATGAACAAAAACCTATTGTTACATTGTCACAAAAAAAAGTGGATCTGTATTTGTTACATGAAAACAACTACTAGTTAACATATATGCATTCAAATGTTTGTCTTGCTTGCTTTACAGAGTTTGTCTCCAGAACTACCCTGGGGAGAGTCTTGCCCATTAGAATGCCAGTGTGATATATATGATTTATCACAAACTCTGCTTGCACGATGGGGACATGAAAAGGGACAAGTAAAGTCAGCAATGTGTGTCTTTCAAGCAAATAACTTGCAGAACATGCATCAGCTTCCTAATGATACAGAAGCCTTCACATTTCTGCAAGCATCGCATACTTCAAACCTTACTCTTGATCAAAGTGCAATGAGAGCAGTATCCAATGTCAAAACCATGGATATACAGGGGTCGCCAAGCAAAAGCTACTTGCATATCACTGATGATATCTTTCACAACATGAGATATTTAAAATACCTTTCACTACAACGAGTGGATTTAAACAGTGCAGAAAAAGCATTTGCCATGCTGCAGTCCCTTGAAGTACTTCACGTGATAAACTGCAATGTTGTTTTCCTAAAATGGGAAATGCTTGATGGACTTTCGGCACTGCAGGAATTATATCTGATTCAAAACGGTATTAAAGAACTGTTTGATTTTGCCTTTTATGGCACCCCTGAATTGCGAAGGCTGTTTTTATCACACAATGAACTCCTCTCAGTGGACGCTGATGACTTAGTTGGCCTACTGAAGCTAGAACATTTGGACCTGAGCAATAATAATATTGATCATCTCTCTGGCCTAACATTTCCCCCAATGCCACATCTTCAATGGCTTGAATTGAAGCATAATCCTATTAGAGTTATTTTTCCTCACTGTTTCCAATTTTTAAATGGAACACAGCATTTGACATTGGGACACAAGCAGCAAGCAGTTCACTTAATGAAGTTCAGCTTCAGAGGCTTATACTCACTTATTTTTCTCCATATTCCAAATATTGACAATCAGGTATTGAGCGAACACATGTTTTTTGACCTGCAATCACTACTACATCTAAATCTACAAGGGAGAGTGAAAATAATTAATCCACGTGCATTCAATGGAGCCCACAAAATGCTACAAAAGCTTATTCTTCATGGATGTCAACTTGAAAAAATAATGGAGAATGCTTTCCAGGGGCTACATAAGCTCAGAACTCTCGATCTATCGACTAACCGTTTGACATACCTCCCTGAAGGCTTATTTGACCCACTTGAGTCGATTGAAGAACTCATACTGAGTGCTAATTTGTTTAAATCACTGCCGGTTGGCATTTTCCAACAGCTTCACGGCATAAAAGCACTGAGACTTGATGCAAACCCTTGGAAATGTAACTGCAACATGTCGGAGTGGAAGGAAGAAGTTATGACTAAAATGCCTGATATTATAACAGTTGACTGCACAGGCAAATCAAAATCCCAATGCAGAGAGCACAAAACTTCTTATATTGAAGACACATCTCTGGTTCCAAAATGTGAACAGCCATCTTCATACCAAGGTCAAAGCGTTTTCGACGCTTTGAAATATTTGGATTGTAAAAATGAAATATGGACATAAAAGTATTATAATCTTTCACATCTTCTGATTTTTATTTTATTGTTTAACCTTCTAAAAAATTATAACTATAACATTAAAATGTCCTTTTCCTGAATCTATTAATTTTCAATTACCCCAATTCATGATGCAATAAACTTAAATACAAGGGTTGTAAATAAAGTAGGGGCAACATAGTTTGGAAAGTCTGAAAACATAGCGTATACACAAACCAGAAGTGGGCAGCATTAGATGGAGCTAGTTTGACACTAGCTCTACATGTGGGAAACAAACCAGTGAATACAGTGAGAAGTGTAGTTGCTGTGTATGACTAAAATAAGAGTGTCATGTTTGCTGCTCTAAAGCATGTTTGACCAGTGATCATGGGTTAAAATTGAGGTTGCCCGTGGCAAAAATGCACAGGAATGTCATGAAAGACAAAGAACGAAAAATTACACAAAGTTTGTGGCGACAATTCATTACCGTATTGGTTGGTTACTTGAAGTTTAATAACACAAATGAGCCTGTACAGGCCATGCTATGCCAAACGCAAGGTGATTATGGAACACTATATGGCTTGGGCACCTTGCAGATGCCACGTCACTCCCTGTACTCACCAAAAGTTGAGCCCCTAAAGGGATTTATGATGGGTCAGTGTATTTTGTGTTGGTTAAAATAAGACAGTAGATTTACCTAGCACTGGTTGCCCATCTAATCCTAATGATCAGACAGAGACTGTGAGCGGTCTACTTTACCACCAATGGACTGAGAATTACTCATAGAAGAGAAGTTGGAGTCAGTCACCAAGCAGCATAGCACACAGTGGTATACTGATATACAGGGTTAGTGAAATTAAACTTCCGCTACTCAAAGGGTCCTGGAGGCTGTTCTACTAGTCCAAAGAGAATAATATTTGGATAACAGACACTTAGGAGGATGCGCTCGAGATTTCAGAAATAAAAAATTGTAGTTTACAAAAACGCCACTAGGCGGGGCTGCGGACAGCATTCTGCAGCAACATATGCAAATGTCACGCACGATAAAAGGAAGAAGTCCTTCGTGTTACAATCAGATGAGCATTGCAGAATGCCGACTTTGCTGGAGAGAGCACTGCTAGTCAAACTGTATTACTGCAACGGTGAGAATGCAGCGGCAGCTGTGAGAGAGTTCCACCATCTCAAGAAACAACGACGTGGACCGATGTCGGAGCGTTCTCTCAGAGACATGATGGTGAAATTCAAGCGAACAGGACAGCTGGGCGTTCTGCCGGGAAGAGGAAGAAAAAGGGTCAATACCGCCGTTGTAGAGGATGTTGCTACAGCTGTCGTGGAAGCAAGCAGTGAATCGTCTCACGGAACTGTCAACGTACCGACGATTTCACATACCCTTCAGATGCCTTACTCCACTGTCCGACATATCATGCATAAAATTCTGAACTTCTACCCGTATAAGATTCACGCCCTTCAGCAACTGAAACGGCATGACCCGAACACTCGCAAAACATTCGTGCTACAATTTCTTGCGAGAATGGCGGTTGATGATTCTTGGCCATGGAAAATTCTGTGGACGGACGAAGCTCACTTCCATCTTAATGGACTGGTGAATACCTATAATTGTCGCATCTGGGGGAGAGAAAACCCCCACGCGGTGCACAGCATACGCTTGTATGACATGAAAGTGACCATATGGTGTGGGTTCACTGCTGAATTCATTATCGGACCATATTTTTTTGAAGAAGTAAGCCCGAGCGGACTTACCACCTGTTCTGTGAATGCGCAACGGCATCGTCACATGTTACAGACTTATGTAATTCCGACTCTCCAGCAACGAGGCTGCCTACAAGAAACCATATTCATGCAAGATGGAGCCCCACCGCACATCGCCATCCCAGTCCAACAAATGTTGAGATGAACATTTACAGATGCACATGTGATCAGCCGATATTTCCCAACAGCTTGGCCTCCGCGATCGCCCGATCTCACGCCTTGTGACTTCTGGTTATGGAGATTTTTCAAAGACAATGTTTACTGGGAACGTTTGACAACTGTCTCCGATTTGAAGGACAGTATTCGCCGCCATATTCAGAACATCCATGTTGACTCTCTCCATTCAGTGGTGGAAAACGTGATTTTCCAAATGGAGTGCATTGTCGAACATGATGGTTTACATATTGAACGTGTTTTAAACCATTGATCTGCATGCTTAGTAATGTCATGTAGAGGTGTTTTTTTGTAATAAATTGCAACTGCAATATTGTAATTGTGTATTGTCCTTCTTCAGTTCCTTTCGTGTCAGACCAGTGGTCCTTCAGTGTTTCGGGATCTCAGTTTGTCCTTCACTCGTAGCGCCACCTAGTGGCATTAGGAGCACGCTCTGACATCTGTTCACGTCGTTGTTGCTTGAGACGGCCGAACTCTCTCACAGATGCCGCTACATTCTCACCGTTGCGGTAGTACAGTTTGAGTAGCAGGGCTCTCTCCGACAATGTCGGCATTCTGCAATGCTCATCTGATTGTGGCACGAAGGACTTCTTCCTTTTATCGTGTGTGACATTTGCATATGTTGCTGAAAAATTCTGCCCCGCAGCGCTACCTAGTGGTGTTTTTGTAAACTACAATTTTTTATTTCGGAAATCTCGAGCGCATCCTCTGAAGTGTCTGTTGTCCAAATATTATTCTCTTCGGACTAGTAGAACGGCCTCCAGGGCCCTTTGAGTAGCGTAAGTTTAATTTCGCTAACCCTGTATATAGCCTCCACAACCCCCTGCAGTGCAGGGTACCTGACCCAGTTTAAAAGCCTCATTATGTGCTTTAGGGGCCTCATTTCACTGAGATGGTCACTTTTGTGAGGAGAACCAAAGATTCTCCAGTACGCTAGTGGTGGCACATACTGGAGGATGTTCAAGTAAGGAAAAACGTGTCATGCAACAACTCCAACAAATACAGAAATGGCATGAATATGCAGCAGCTTGTCACCATCAACACTGACACTGCACTGAAGGGGATGCATTTCTACAGTGTACTATCAACATTGATGAGACCTGGGCATGAACTAACAAGCTTTGAATTAAAGCACCAACCTAATGAATGGCATCACAAAGGTTCACTGTGTCCACAGAAATTTTGACAGGTATCTAGTCAGGTGAAGGTTTTGTTAATTGTGGCACATGACAATGAAGGTATCATTATTAGTCATGCTGTATCTGTGGGTGAAACAGTCAATGCAGTGTATTACTGCCAATTTCTTGAGTATACATGAGATCTATGCACTGCAAACATCTATATTTCTTGCAGGACAATCCACCTTACATCTTGCATGACAACATTCACTGCCATGTGGCACAAACAATAACCACACTCCTTTAAAGGTGGCATTGGGAGGTCTTGGACCAATTTCCATATTCACCTGACATGAGACCACAAGATTTTGACCTGTATTCTCAAGTTGAAAGAACCCACGAGAGGGATCATATTTTACGAGGATCTATCACTGTTCCAAGCAACAGGACACTTCATCTCTAAAATCCACAGAAACCACCTTGCAGAAACCATCAAATAACTTCCACATATTTAAGAAAAGGTACAGGACTGCTGGTCATTACACTGAAGGAATATAATAGAATTTTTCTTACTACCTCAGTTGACCGTCGTGAGACAGGTTAGTTTTACCCTACTGCTGCTTCGCAGAGTAGTGTTCTCAGACGTATCGTTTTTGGACGGCTGCCATCTGGCTGGGCACGAACCCTCTGGCCTTTGGGCTTAGGGTTACGGCTTGGGTTATCCGGATACTCGTGCAGTTATGGCAGTGCGTAGCATCGTATAGGTCGGTGGCGGTGTATCCCCATATGATAGTCCGTATTCAGCCCAGCGGGGCTCTGCACCACTAAGCCACTTAACCGAGGCTCTGAACCTGGTCGATGTGGGCGGCCGGGTCAACCCACCCTAGGGGTGTCCGACAACTGCCTCCGCCCCGATGCGACGACGGATATTAATATCAGTACTAGCTCTGTTGGCTGTTCTGCTCTGGCGTTCAGTCGGCTTGGGTGAACCTGGTACCGAATTCTGCGGTTGAAACTCAGGCTCTTCTATATCTGAGCTAGCAGCGGCTGGGCCGCTAGTACCCTCCTTAGAGAGGCATGGAGGCGGTGACTGATTCCGAAAGGGCCACGTCTAATATAAAGTATCTTACTACCTCAGTTGACACTATTTTATTTACAACCCTTGTAAAATACAAATACAATTTCAAAAAAGGACTTTATGACTTTCTAAGCTCTTATAACTATATTCAGAAGTACATACTTGGTTTTAATGTCATCTGATAATACATATCAGATTAGTTTTCACACAAAAATTCAGTGTAGTCAATATGACTTCTATTTGTGATACAGCAAACATCCCATTGGAGGTCAATTTCTTCCCAAACTCGACGCAGCATGTCTGGCATAACTTCTACAACTGCAGTGGTAATTCACTTTTATTTAGCTCAGTGCAACTGGCAGTTAAGGATGGAACAAATACTCAATCTTTAACAAATCCCTAAGAAAAAGTCGTGAGGCATTAAATCTGGAGACTGATGAAGCTCGTTCGATCACTACAGCAGAAGCACATGGCCATTCTGCAGATTTGACACTGCTAACAGAACAATCAGTTGTAGTAAAATTTTGGTGCAAAAATTAAATTTTTGATATGCTGGGAGGATGCATGTCACACTCAGTTTGAAATTTACTGTGAACGAGTATCACAAATTTAGTTTCTTTGAACCAAAACAAACAGCGAGTATGCTCTGCACCTGTGGAAGCAGCCATTTTGAAATGAACATACTCACAGTAAAATATGGTAATGTGGATACACGTGAGTGATAACTATCTCAGTTGTACTATCGGATGACATTAAAAGCAAATATGCACTTCTTTGTATAAGGTTTCATGAGCTTTCAAAGTTGTAGTCTCTTTTGAAACACCCTGTGTGTGTTCATAATATATATGTATATATATGTACGCTACTCTACACTAATGAACTGGACGCCAGTGGATTTGCATAAATCCGACTGCATGTCAGATTTTATGCAAACCAGTGCTTGCAGGTGACCTGTGAGGTTAAATACGATACGCGAAGTGGTAACGTCATTAATTGTGCATGAAATTGTGACAATATGTCGAAGTTAAAGGAACTTAATGACTTTGAAAGAAGTGTTACAGTTGTTTGTCACATTATTGTCAAATCTCTTCGTGCAATTGTGGTAGTGCATAGTTTCCACCATTGTTCAGGCACTTGTTGTAGCGGGTGACCAGCTTATCTACAAATTCTGCAAAGAAACATCCTGCCAGTGAAGACAGCCATAACTGTACTACGTTTTTGCCATCGTCATCACATGCAAAGTGCTTACCACCAAGTTCTCATTTCAGGTGCAGGAACAAGTGGTAGTCAGACAGTGCCAGGTCTGGGCTGTATGGTGGGTGTGACAACTGCTGCCATCTGAATTGTTGAATGAGCGTTTGAGTGTGACCAGCAGCATGGGGCCAAGCATTGTCATGCAGCAACACAATTCCTTTACTGAGCACTCCTCTATATTTGTTTTGAATTGCTTCATGCAGTTTCTGCAATGTCTTGCAGTAATGTCCTGCATTGATTGTTTCATCTCTGGAAAGAAATTCCACAAGCAAAACCCCTTTCCTGTCCCAGAACACAGTGCACATGATTTTTTGTGCTGACGTCGTCGTTTTGAATTTCTGCTTTTTGGGGGATCCTGTGTGCCTTCACTCCACTGACTGTTGTTTGGATTCTGTGGTCACATGGCGAATCCAAATTTCATCACTAGTGACGATTTGGTTTGAAAATTCCACTTTCTCATCAATGTACTGAGTAACAAATGTCAGAGCACTGGCAAGTTGCTTTGTTTTGTGCACATCTGTGTCCATTTTGGGAACCCAGCTTGTGATGACCCAAGTAGTCGGCCAATTAGTTGACCACATCCATGGTCAACTGTTGGTGATGTCGTGAAAAAGTGGAAGACTATGGGAGTTGGGACATGAACTGCACATGAAGGTCATCCCCATAAACTGATCGAACGGGATCAGCATGTCCTGAAGTGTGAGGTTCATAAGAACTGCAAGAAACCACTCCAAAGCATCAACAGTGAGTTTCAACAGGCAACAGGGGTTACAATGCACCCTAATACCTTGCGGAAAGAACTACACACCCTGAATATCCATGGATGTGTTGTGGCACTCAAACCAAACATCACAGCATCAAGCAAATCCGATAGACTTGCTTGCTGTTTGCAACGTCGCAACTGGGCTGTGGACCACTGGAAAACTGTTTTATGGAGCGACAAGTCACGCAACACACTCTTCCAGTCAGGTTTGGCAAATGCGAGGCAAATGTTTCTTATCCTAGTGCATAGTTCCAACTGTCAAGTATGGTGGTGTTTTTTGTGGTATGGCACAGGACCTTTGCAAGTTGTTCATGGTAAACTGAATGCCAACGCCTACATGAACATTTTGGAGAATCAAGTTCTTCCTATACCCTGTGAATTTTATGGAATGGATGACTGTTACTTCCAGGACGACAATGCTCCATGTCATGTTGCAGCCTCTGTTGAGCAGTGGTATCAAGATATGGATGTAAAATGTCTTCCCTGGCCTGCTCAGAGTCTTGACCTAAACCTCATAGAACATTTGTGGGACAAGTTAGAGTGACACTTACAGACCAGGGAACCACGTCAGAAATCTACAGCTGAGCTGATGACATTCTAGCAGCAAGAATGGATACACATACCCATAGCTGTGTATCAAAACTTTGTTGAAAGTATGCCCAGAAGGGTTGCTAGTGCAATTGCAGCACGTGGGGGGGGGGGACCATCTCCCTATTAATGCATGTATTCTTTCCCTTATACAATGACACCTTGCTGCCTGGTCCATTAGTGTAGGGTAGTGTACACACACACACTGAAGTGACGTAAGTCACGGGATACCCCAACATAGCGTTGGACTGATTCTAGATTGGCAAAGTGCAGCAGCGCGATGTGGCATCGAGTCAACTAATCAGTGGTAGAAAATCCCCAAAAGAAATATTTAGCCATGCTGTGTATACAGCCATCCATAATTGCAGAAATGTTGAAAAGGCAGGATGTTTTACATGAACAGACCTTTCGATCATATCCAAAATATGTTCAATGGGGTTCACGTCAGGCAATTTAGGTGGTCACATAATTAGCTGGAATTCTCCAGAATGTCCGTCAAGCCAATCACATGATTTTAGTCCAGTGACATGGTGCACTGTCATCATGGGAAACCCCATCATTGTTTGGGTACATGAAATCCATGATTGGCTGCAAATGGTCTCCAAGCAGCTGAACATAGTGATTTGCAGCCAGTGTATAGTTCAGTTTGACCAGAGGACCCTGTCCATGCCATGCAAAAATGCCCCACACAATTATGGAACTTCTACCAAGTTACACAGTACCTTGTTGACAACTTGGGTCCATGGCCTTCTGAGGTCTGCACCACACCCGAACCCTACCATCAGCTTGTACCAAATGGAACTGTGACTCATCTCTGACCAAGCTACATTTTTCCAGTCATCTACTATCCAACTGGTATGTCGAATTCCCAAACAATGTCAGAAATGTAATGTCCCATGCATCTGGCTCGAAGTAGCAATCCATGTTCAACGTTGGTCAATTATCTTTGTGTAGCCATAACCACATCATAAAATTTTTCACATGACTCACTACCATCCAACTGAAAGAAGTGACAATGCACTGCCCATTTATGCATCTGTTATGTGATGCTACCATCACCTGGATATTTGCATATTACT
>JJRW01S0007733.1:61455-75409 GCA_001188405.1 Loxosceles reclusa | reverse complement strand
GCTTTCATGCACATAGATAAACTTGATATCCACTTCGCATCCATTATGTTAAGTTTTAGATATAATCTAAAACTTAACACCATCTTCCTTAGAAATGCACTCTTGCTGTGGCTCCTTTTTTCAGACACTTCAATCACGACCCATTGTTCAGACAATAAGAAATCATTATCTTCCACTGTGATCCTGTACAAACTAAATTCAAAATCGATCGTTTCTCTAGTTTTCAATAACGATCTCAGAGCTCCGCACTTTACTAAGGATGTTCTTTAATCGTCTAAGAGAAGGAGATGTTTTGTCTAGACGACTAAAGAGACGAGATGCTTCCTTCTCTTTAGATATAGTTAACGGGGCAGCATTCTTTAGGTTTAGCCATTTCCATCATAATGCCTTAATCATGTACCTGGTTGTAGAACACGTTCGGAACGTTGATCAAAGTCATTAAAAAATGCATGATATGTGCAATGATTTATCCTTTCCCTTCTCTATTTAATACTTATAAACCGCAAACGCAAAAAGTTAACATCCATACTCGCCTCCACTTGACAAAAACAATTAACTAGGAACGTCATGTCATCAAACGAGTTGCGTGGCAACATATAAAAAAGCAACGCTCACGAAAAGCGGTAATTCCGAATTTCCGCAATCCCGCTGTTCCTCTATTCTGGTAATTCTGCGTCCAGAGCCCTGCATTATCGGCTGTGGCACTTTCGTTCATACCGTCTTGAATTGAGCGGTGTGACAGAGATTTATTACTGCGACCGTAGTATACACTATCTGGACCGACACCCAGTGAGTGGTACGGACTCTGAGAGTCCTGAGGCATATATTAATATGATGTTGGTACGCCTTTTGCATCGTTAACAGCCGGCACACGTCGGGGAGACGTTCCACCAGTCAGTGCTGGCGACCACAACTCTAAACTACCATCCACCACAGGTAAGTGCTGCGGAAGTCAGTGCTGGCGGTGAGGATGCTCTGTTTGGCTGGAGACGAAATCGGCGTTCTACTTCGCTCCACAGATGTACTATGGGATTCAGACCAGGACTCTGAGAAGCCCAGTCCAATTTTTGAACACTCATTTCGTCAAACCATGGCTGCACAAGTATCGATGTGTGAATGGAGCAGTTATCCTGCTGGAAGATAAATAGGCCTTCCCCGAAATATTGCCATAGAGTTGGGAGATCAACATTGTCCAGAATGTCCACATGTATCTGAGAATTCATGTTTCCAACCATAGGCACGACGGAACCTAGGCCAAACCCTGAAAAACACCCACATACCATGATGTTGCCACCACTAAACTTGTCGTCACAATGCAGTCACTTAAGAAGCGTTCGCCGGGCATCCGCCACACCCAGACGCGGCCATCGGATTGCCATATTGTAAAGCGAAATTCATCACTCCATAGAACATTTTTTCACATGTCCACAGTCCAATGACGATGAGTTTTGCACCATTGCAATCGACACTTCGCATTCTGGGAAGTGATGTTCGACTTGTTAGCGGCTGCACGACCGTGGAATCTCAGGTTTTGTAACTTTCGACGAACAGTCCTTCTGCTAGCACTAACGCCTGATGCATTTTGGAACTCCTGTGTGATTTCCACCAACGAGGACTTGCGATTTTGTGTCACGACTCTTTTCAGAGTTCTACGGCTGCGTTCACTAATTTTTTTTCGGCCTGCTACTTCGATTTTCTGCAGTTTCACTGCAGCGACGTTTTCACTCTTCACAATTACATCACTCATAGTGGATTTTGACTTCTGTAGCATGTCCGAAATTGCACGAATTGATTTTCCTCAAAGATGGCATCCCACTATAATGCCACGATCAGAGTAACTAAGCTCCTTTGACTTACACATTGTCTCATAAACGCATATATATGACCTGACAAACCACTATCACCGTTTTTATAGCTGTCGGTTACGCATCAAGTTACATCACCGGCCAGATCCACTTCTTTCGGTAGGTATCCGGATACTTTTAGCCAGACAGTGTATAAGCACTATCATTAGTACACTTGTACTTTATGTGTACTTAAGTAGCGAAGTAGCGCCGGAAAAACTTGTGTATTTACGTATCATCAAGTGCCTTCTTTGGAATTAAGATACTTCATATCTGAGAGTTTTTTAAGAAAGGCCAACTGTTGTTTGCTGCTGTAAAAGCCGGTTCTACTGTCGAAATAATTAAGGATCTTGACGAAATTTGTGTATTTACGTATCATCAAGTGCCTTCTTTGGAATTATGATACTTCATACCTGAGAGTTTTTAAGAAAGGCCAACTGTTGTTTGCTGCTGTAAAAGCCGGTTCTACTGTCGAAATAATTAAGGATCTTGACGGATAACTAGTTTAAATTAATTCAAGCCATTTAAAATGCCAAATTAAGTGGCAAAAATAAGATTTAAAATGTTTCAAAAGAAAGTTTCACTAAGATTAAGGTGAATAAAGTACAAAAAAAGTACTTAATTAGTTTTCTGACTTGTAATTTGCTAAGTGTTTGAAATTATTGCAATTATTCTGAATTTTTATTTAAAGTGCAAATCAGGACTTAGTTTGATTTTCTTGTATCATTCGTGAGCTAAATAAAAGAGTTGCTTTAAAATTTTACTTTGGTTGTGTTTCACTAATTAGCAAGTTTGCTAATATTCACACTTTAGCTCATTAAGTTAAGTTGAAGTTGATTTATTTTGTGTTGGGTAAAGACTCCTTGTATTTGAATTAGATTCATCATAAACATGTCTGATGAACGCTCGTGCAAATTGGAATCCATTCGAGCAGCAGAATCTCTACTTTCTGACACCGAGTGTGTTCAGACCTTTAACTTTTCTTCAGATATAAGTAACTCTTGTTGTACTACATGCTCTTTCTGCCGGTGCTTTACAACAGGGTATTACACTTGGCACCCAACTGCAAATGAACTCTGATGTTTCCAGTCCATTTGGGGGGGCAGTTTCTGAGACTTCCGCTCTAGTAGCGTCTAACGTGCCAGTTACTTCTGACAGTTCAGCAGTATCATTCGCATTACGTCAGCTGACGAACTTACATATTCAACTAGAAACGGTTATGCGTGATAAAGCAGAATTGCGTAGAGAACTTGATGTTCACAGGCGAGCTCAGGCTCTCGTACCTAATGTTGTTCAACAACAGCAACCTGTTGTTCCATTGGTTTTGTCGCAATTTACGTTTACAGGTCAAGGTTCTGCTCGTAATTTTGCTTAAAAATTATCTCAGCAGTGTAAGTTATATTCAATTGGCACAGCAAGTTAGCATTGCTGAGTTTTGTCTTCGTGGCACTGCAGAGACTTGGTATCGTGAAGTTTGTTTACCATGTATGACTTAACGAAATCTAAATTCTTTTGAATCGTTTTCAGAATTATTATTGTCTATGTATCCTGAGTTTCAAACTCAAATTGAATTGTTGGGTGAACTGTTTTCGCGTTCACAGGTTTAAATGAAGAGACAGTTTCATTAATTTTGCGTTCTGTTCAACTGTATAAGAACTATATGCCTAATGCACATGATTTAGACGTTATTGATGTTGTCTTGCCTCAAGTTAGGATTGAACTTAAGAGAGTTCCTTGAAACTCGAAACGCTCAAACCATTCATGAGTTAATTCAAAATGTTAAGTTGTATGTTAGTGGAAGACGCAGCAAGTTTAATGAAAGTAGTCGAGGGACACCAGATCCACAAATTTCTGCTGGTGGGCATCCGAATAATTGTGAGTACAGGGAGGAAAAGTCAAATTTTCCTCATAAAAATGTTGTAAATGTTTCAAATCGAACTTTTCAAACTCAGAAGCATAATTCTGTCGTAAAAAATCCCATAATCAAGGGGAAAATTTCCAAAATAGAGATAAAAGTTATAAGAAAGTTCATAGCATGGTCGTAGAACGACAAGATTTTTCGGTAAATACTCAATTGCTAATGGCTCAATTGAGTTCCGCACCTAAGGCAAACGCCACTAAACAAATTAATCCAATGATTAAGGTCGCAACTTTTGAACTGCCAAAAAATTGGACTTTTGTTAAATGATATTTAAGTACAAGCTGTGCTTGATACTGGAGCTGACAAATGTATTGTTTCTTCTGGTTTTTATGAAAAATATTTGTCGTTGATGTGTCACATAATGTAGATTTTGGTATTTGTGCAACAGCAGGTACTGTGTGTCACATAGTTGGTCAGAGTCCTTGGTCTTCACCAGTTGTGTTTGTTCGGAAGAAGACAGGTGACTGGCGGATGGCAATATACTATAGAAAGTTAAAAAAAGTCTATTAGCCCACCACAATACCCATTACTAGAAATACCTGATATTTTAAGACAACTGAAGTCTACAAAGTTTTTGACCACATTAGACTTGAAGTCTGGGTACCATCAGGTCCCGATAGTCGAAAAATACATAGTAAAAGCAAGTTCTGTGTCTAGTTCCGGCTCATTCTCTTTTTGTCGCCTTCCGATCGGAATTAGTTCCGCAGTTAATACATTTCAGCAGCTTATAGACTTTGTCTTGCAACCTGTCCTTCAAAAATGTTGTTTGGTCTACTTAGATGACATTATAGATTTTTAGTGACACTTTTGATGAATATGCTGAAAATGTTCATAAAGTACTTGAACTGATTTCGAATACTGGACTTATTTTGAATTTTAGAAAGTGTAATTTTGTGTCAGCTGAGCTAGTCTATTCTTTGTTACAAGCTATCTCTCTCTCTCTCTCTCTCTCTGCCAAAGGTATGGAGACTAACTCAGAATAGTTAGACGCCATATTACAGTATCCTGTAATGGGATGGTTTAACAGGTTCATAAATGATTATGCCGCTGTGGCAAAAACGCTTTTTAAATTAAGGTAGGTCAAAAGGAAATGGACGTGGACTGAAGTCTAGCAGATTCCATGGTGTTACGTTTCTCCTGAAGCAAGACTGGACAATTGAATTCCTGAAGTGCCAGTACCCTCAGTGGTTCCATTGCGGTGAAGCTGTGAGTCTTAGAAAAGGTACCAGTTCCGTGACGCTGAAGCAGTGATTTTGCTTATTATGTCAATAAATATTAGGAAGTGCCTTCTCATGTGCCAAAAACTTTGGACCTAATGGGACTCAAACTTGGACGAGTCCGAGGAGTGACGTGGCATCCCTGCCACGTCGTGAACTTTGTTCTGAACTTTTAACAGCTTAGGTGCTGATTAGTGGCTTTGCTCGACCAACACTAGACATTAATACTACTTCCTATAGAATATTGAAATAGATGCATTTCAGTGAAATGGGCTTTTGCCAAAATTAGTCGTGCTACGAAGTATTTAGAAACGACTATTGAAATTTTTAGTACGATTGAAACGTACTGAATGTTGATAAATGTGTTGATGTTACACATATTATTTGAATTTAGACATGAATTGAAGTGAACTATATGAAATTGAAATTTGATGTAAAATATTATTTCATGAAACAAAATCGAAGAAAAATCAATTTTATGAAGCTATGCTGAAATGTGTAAAAATGTTTAAACCAAACACACAAAAGTGTATTTCAAAAGATTCTTCGGTCTTAGTTGTGGGGGGGTTTTCTGGCACAAAAGATAGGAAAACTGATAGCCGTGTGTTGCCAGTTTTCCCCCTCACGTACATTGA
Organism: Loxosceles reclusa; assembly: GCA_001188405.1. Lineage (NCBI taxonomy): Eukaryota > Metazoa > Arthropoda > Arachnida > Araneae > Sicariidae > Loxosceles > Loxosceles reclusa. The sequence continues at coordinate 69,792 of JJRW01S0007733.1, read as the reverse complement.
ATGATGGCTAAGCGTGAGATGGCTCATTAAAATTCTTTTTCTTGTTTAGTGGTGGCGGATGTAATGATTTAACCTCTCACTTCCCTATTTGACATTTACTGACCGCAATCGCAAAAAATTAACATCCATACTCGCCTCCACTTGACAGAAACGAATAGCTAAGAGAGTCACATCATCAGACGAGTTGCGTGGCAACATATAAAAAAGCAACGACCACGAAAAGTGGTAATTCTGCAGTTCCGCTATTCCGATATTCTGGTTTTTCTGTGAGCACAGCCTCTGCGTTATCGGCTCTGGCACTTTCGTTCATACCGTCTTGAATTAAGCGGTATGACAGAGATTTATTACTGCGACCGTAGTGTATAAGCACTATCATTAGTACACTTGTACTTTATGTGTACTTAAGTATTGAAGTAGCGTCGGAAAAATTTGTGTATTTACGTATCTTCAAGTGCCTTCTTTGGAATTGTAATACTTCATACTTGAGAGTGTTAAGGAAGGCCAACTTGCGATAAAAGCCGGTTCTACTGTCTAAATAATTAAGAAACTTGACAGATGTTACTAAAGTACAAAAGTATTTATTTAGTTTTTTGACTTGTAATTTGCAAAGTGTCTGAAATTATTGCAGTTATTCTGAATTTTGATTTAAAGTGCAAATTAGCACTTAGTTTGATTTTCTTGTATCGTCCATGAGCTAAATAAGTTTTTTTTAAATTTTACTTTCGTTCTGTTTACTAATTAGCAAGTTTGCTAATATTTATATATACTTTAGTTTATTAAGTTAAGTTGATTTATTTTGTGTTGGGTAAAACTCATTGTATTTAAATTGGATTCATCATAAACATGTTTGCTAAACGCTCGTGCAAATCGAAATCCATTTGAGCAGCAGAATCTCTACTTTCTGACAAATCGATGGTGTTCAGACCTTTAACTTTACTTTAGAAATAGTACCTATTGTTCCTCATGCTCATAACGCCGGTGCTTCACAACAGGGAATTACATTTGGTAAATGCGATATGAGCCTAAAGGACGTTGGCGCTTTCTGCTGGCACGCCTTTGGACCACATGTTTCTACTACCATGACGGTGAGCGACTACACTGTGGCAGAACTATGAAGCGGTCAATTATCATCACTAGGATAACAATACACCGTGCCACAGACGTGCAGCTGTTCTGCAGTGGTACGAGCACTTGGGTGTGAAACAATGGTGTGGCCCGCTCAGATCTCGTTCACAATCCAATCAAGCATTTATAGGACGAATTTGGACGACGATTGATGTTCAGATCAACACGTCCGAGGTCAGCAACTCAATTTGCATCTGCTTTTTAGTAGTAATGGAAACAAAACTATTGGATGGAATCTAGAAGTTGGTCAAAAGTCTTCATAAGAGGATATTATATGTATTCCAGTTCAAAGGTGGGCCTGCCGATTACTTAGAATGATACAAATTTCTTCAGATACTGGTTTGTTTTCACGTGTTTCTGATTGATATATAATGTGTAGTTGAAAGGACGCGCGTTGGGCACATTCTCAAGTCTACATTACGTTGTTAAATTTAATCTTTTATTTATTTATTTGATGAACCACGCATCTTAAGTGGGCATTTCATATAACAAACAATCAGTGTAGTGCCCGATTATCTGACAATCTACCTAAGATAAGTAAGAGTTCAATTCAGTTACCTCAAAAACTGCCGCAACTAATTTAAGTGATGTCCAGTTTAAAAAGAAGGGGGTGGGGGGGGGAGCAGTTAAGTATGTTTCGCCAGGAGACAAAATGTAAACACACCGTACAGAAAAAAAATTAAATAAATCGTTCATCAGAAGAACCATCGTCTACTTCAGCATTGTTCTGATCATTGTGTTTATCGTTGACAGTGTCAAATAAAACTCTTGCAAATTCCTCCAGATATTTTTGTCCAGAGTCATTACATAAGAGTACACTCATCGATGATTTCGATAGACGCCTAGAAAAGAGTCTGTTTTTCTCCATGTCAAATTTTGGACACTTAAACAGAACATTGTCAGCATCCGCAACAATATTTTCACACCCACGTGTACTACTTCCTGTTCCAACTCGAAATCTGGAAAAATACGCTAAAATGTTCCATGTCCAGAAATCACCTAATTCACGAAAAAGTTGGAGAAGAGCATCTGGTTATATTCACTTTTTCGAAGAAGTCTTGAGTCCATCTTTCTTGCCGTAACATTTATTTTCATTTGCAGCAGGGTTTTCATACCTTTTTCTTCGAAACTGGGAGATAAAGGTCGATGTTTGTTCTTTCAGACGCATCTTTGGCAACAGTATCAGCTAATTCGTTTCCTTGTATTCCCGAGTGGCTTTTTATCCAGTTGAAGGACAGGGAATATGCTCTCAAGAGAAGTTTAATTAACTCCTTTGTTACGATAGCTATACCGCTTCCATTATCAAATTTCCTAAGAGAGTGCAACGCAGCTTGATTATCTGTGAAGAGGTGAACCTTCTTGTTTTTAACTATGGAAGCTGAAAGCCATTGAAGAGCTTGAAACATTGCCCACTACTCTTCTTGAAAGACAGAGCAGTATTTAGGAAGATGATACCCTTTACTGGGGTAAGAAGCACTCCATCTTCAAATACGCAATATGCGTCTGTAATTCAGTCTTTATATCCAGAGCCATCTGTGAAGTTTTCGATGTTTTTGGAGTCAGGGATACCGTGTTTCCATGTTCGAACAATCTCCACGCTGGGTGACTTCTCCAGTTGGTCTCCTTATGCTCAATATTCTCTGCATAAATATTTACGTCGTTTTCTTTGATATTTTTCTCTTTTGAAATAGAGCGTGTATTTCTGAACTTCCCATTGAATTTGTAAATCAAGAGGCAAAATGCCTGTTACCATCTGTAGAGCAGCCGAAGTCGTTTTGTAGCACCTTCATATAGCAAGCAGTGCAATTCTCTGGATTTGTGATAGTTTTATTTTTAATCTCTCGGCGAGTTGCTTACGAGCCTATCACTGATATCCATAAAGGATTATTCTTTCAATGACTGTTTTATAATTATTTTTAATACTGGGCCTGACAATCCCCATGAAACTTTGGAATGCTTTCCTAAGTTATTTATTAAAATATGACACTTGATCTTCAATTTATCCACTTGGCTTATACAGTAATGTTTGTAGTCTAACCAGACTCAAAATATTTCAGTTCCTTAACAATAATCTTTTCTGTTTCTGAAGTTATGTTTTTAATTTCACAATTCCCTTCGTTTGTAAATTATTGAATTGTGACGCGAGTTACTGTACAGCGTCGCAAAATCCAGGTTGTGGCGTTTATTTGAAAACAAACTGGGCCAACAAAGTTTAAATAAAATTAAGTTTTGATGGATTAACTGATCTATTTCGCTCTCTTCAACTAAATAAACTCTTTGCCTTTTGAATAAAAGGCAAAATGTTCGACTTGCGAGAAGTCACGTTGGATACTTTTCATGATTCGTTGAATGCTGACGTCTTCGCGTGTATTGCTACGTGATTACAATTTAACAACGTGGCTTCCCCGGGACCTGTTCAGTTCTATCGTTACAACCTAGGCCTGTGACAATGAAAGCATTCGGAAATTTGACTTACCTCTGCCTGTTATTTGCTACCTTCTTGAAGACGCTGCGGTCCTACGTAACAATATTTTCAGCTGTGATATCTTTGGAATTTCTTTTCAACAAAAGTTACTGTTGTCTGCCCTTGTGGCATTCTCGTATAGAAGAGAGAGGTCTGCTGTCGTCAAAAATTCAAGAGAACTAAAGTCTGGAAATTCTTCGAATGTAACGACAAGATTCTATTGATAAATTTTATTCCTGAAAAATTGTTATTTAAGAATTTCCATTGTCCTTTCAACATACGTGTAGTCACTTGTGTGTAAAAATATTTTTGATTGACTCAATTCAAAATTTATTGAAATTTTAAGAATTCCGGTTAAGCAACCTCTTAGAGAGCCAGGATACGGTATGTTTTATAGTTTGCGATAGTTTATCCTACCACTTACTATTACTACTACTTCCACCTGAAATAACAGGTAGCCCTATCCTTCATGACGACTACGACCTACGATACAACTGATAAGCGTGGTGGGCAAGAAGCATGACCCTCCTCTGCCAAGGGTGTAGTTATCGATACGTCTCATTTCACAGAAATGAATATTTACACTGCAGCTGTCAAGGAATGGCCGCTTTTGCTGCCTTAGTGATTGGCATCGTAGAACAAACACATTGTTGAAATAAATGGTGCACAGAAGCTTATGCAAAGTAGACACACACGCAAATACGACACATGATACGTTTTGAATGTTTTGTTTGCTCAAATGACTTGAACGTTTTGAACGTCTTGCGAACAACATAACACGTCACTAGCATTCCCCATTTTTGTTTTCATTTGCATATATATAACTTCCGTTCAATCCGTTAAAATATCCAATTGATGAGTTATTATAATCGACATTAGGGTGTTCCATAACCGTGACAGAAGTTTCTGAAAGACTGGATTGTTCTTTCCACATTGCCTCGCCAATGCGCTCGGAATAATGATAGGATATTGTTGGAATTATGTTAGTCGCGTCAAGCACATCAACATAATTATTCTATTTAAACGGAAACTTTAACAATATGCAGCCTAAACCGTCTGGCATTAATTTCCTATCTGTACGTTTGTTTCAATGCAAAATTAACTCTTTCAATAATAAAAATAAATTATATCTTCAGAATGTTGGCTACTTGTTGCCAAAACAGTCATCAGTAAACATGGAAACAATTGCTGTTGTTGAAGCACAACCAAAATAACAAGCGTGTGAGAATTGGATCTCCAAATACACAAGATGAACGAGCTAACTTCGTATGCAAATAAAGAGGTATTGTTTCATTCAACCTGCGATGTACAACCCTGGAATTACGAACAAAGAGAGCAAGTGACTTATTTGCTCAGGTAGGTATATCTAATAATAATTCAAGGATTTAGTTCGTTCTCATCTTGGAGGTACTATAGGGAAGTTCTTACAACTATTACGAAGCGTCCCGTGTTCGAACGATGCAGAGGAGTGTACCCATTCTAACTAAGCACAACTTCACACATTACACCTACTCAGAAAGATGACCAAAGTGGCTTTTCACCTCTCTCTAATACTTCTATATCTAAACAGCTTTGTATAATTCTTTACAAGGTAGCTGAAAATGAGCATGCAGATATTTACAAGTCAAAACTCAAGAAACTTGAAAAAGAAAAAACATCAATGCTATACAGTAACGCAATATACAAAATCAAAATACAATAAATAGTCTAACATACTATGATAAGCAAAAAAAGGGAAAGACAAAACACCTACAAATATATCTTGACATGGGGTCTAGGTTGGTTGGTTATTTGAAATTTAATAGTGCAAGAGCCTCTAAAAGCCATGCTGTGCCAAACACATCGGATTCTGGAGGCGTTTACTTTTGCAGAGGTATGTTCGAGGAAACTTACAGAACCTGGTCTCTCATTTATCGAACAGAGAGCCTTCATTATTTATATGATCTATTTAATAATTTTTTTAAGTCCTCCTATCGTTACGTTTGGAATTAGCATCTGAAAGTGTTTTGCTTCCTCTCTCGGTAAAGGAAGGTTTTTCGTTGCACCGTAAGAAAAGGGCGGACGAAGAGAAGAGTAAGAGAGTCCACATTTTTTCATTTACACCTGAAAGCTTTAGCGCAAAACCGTGTGAAATTGGCTGCATTAACAGGTTTGTTAAGCACTGGTTGATGTAATTTTCACTGTATATTACTGAGCTCGCTGTCACCGACTCGGACTCAAACCTGTGACCCCGAGCATCAAGCCCGCCCGTACCCTAACCAAATGTACCGCTCTTGATGCTCCCGGTGCCAAAGTCGTCATATACTCAGCTTCAACAGAATGTATGTGTATTTAACTTACGAAAGGAAATCTTATTTACAGAGGGAAATAATTACCAAACTGTTATTTTTAAAAACACACACACGTGAGCTAAACTGCAAGTAAACTTGCAGAAAACTAACTGTCGGCAAATCGCAAGACATACTTTTATGTGATTCAATTTTTAACTCTTCATGCTCGGGGTCGCCGGGTCGAGTAGCAGAGTCGCCCCTCATATTTAATTCTGCGTCTACAGAATTCTGGCGTGAGAATTGCTGACATTCAAACAAAGCAGGTGGTTTTCTGAAGGCTTATCAACAATGTAGCTACTCAACAATGTATTGTTAAAACTACCATTTAATTCTAAAGTGTATTATTTTCAAAATAAATTAAAATGTGAAGTATTTTGTTTTAAAATGCAGTCCACTCGTTATGTTGTGATGAATTTTTAAACTCGTAAGCAGGTCCCATTCATCACCTTTAAACTAGTACTTTCAAAGAATCATTTATTTTGTAGAACTGCCGAAATTCTAGGAACGTACCCCTCATGGTTTCGCATTTTGGTGAGTACGACGAGTGAGTGGCGTCCCCAAAGCGTCCGAGTTATATAGTGTTCTCTTATCACATTGTGTGTGGCACATCATGATTGTTTGGCACAGCGTGATCACATTGCGTTTGTCATAGCACAGTCTTTACAGGTCCATGTGCCATTAAACTTCAAATAATTTCAACTTCTAACTTCAACCAATTGAAGAAAGCAGTTGGTTTTCTGGAGGCTTATATGCCATTTAGCTGCGCATTGATCAGGCATACCTACTATCCTATAAACAAAGGCCAGCATATAGAAGCGATCGGAATCAAAATACTTAACAATGATATAGGTGACGTAAAAGTAATATCTATTTATAAACAGCCAAATAAACCACTGAATGTGAAAGGTCTTGATAAAATATTCAGTGACTATACACCAACAATAGCAGCAGGAGACTTTAACTGTAAGCATATGGATCGGGGATGCAAGAAGAATATTACCAGCGGCAAAAGGCTGTATAAATATGTAAAAACAAGTTAAAAAAGTACATGCTCCCAAAACGCGTCTACATTCTACAACCCTCTAAGTGATAACATATTACACATAGCTGTGGGACAAACTGTAAGTAACCCATGCAGCATTGAAAATAAAAGTGAATTAAACGGGCCATAATCTGATAGTTTTCAATTCTCGATGAGAGAATTGAAAACTATCAGAATTCAAAACGGGAGAAAGAATTCGGAAGGAGCAGATAAGGAAGAGTTGAAAATTAAAAGCGTTAGAGATTACATAAGAAAAGAGGTGTATAATTTAAACTGTAACACTGAACAACACAAAAATTCATTGTTAAAAGATTTAATGAGCTATAATGTAAGAAATTTAAAGTATAAGAGACCAAGAGTCGTCCTAGGCTGACCACTCAACGATAAGAGGCCAAAAAGCCAGCCAGCTTAGGCACAAGGAAAAAAGAAATTGAGACTAAGAATATGGGCAGTTATAGAAGAGACAGGAGTCAAAAGCAGCGCAACTCCACGCAAACAGCTCCAACCAACCATTTAGCTGCGTGTTGTTAAAAGTTAACAGTCAGTTATTTCCAGCTACAGGTAACATTGTCTTTCGTAACATTTTAAATGATAGTTTGAATACTTCACTTCGCATTCGACCAGCTGCTTTACACACTTTTATAACTACATAGTATTCCACACAAATGGAATAACACGATAAAAACAAACCGCCATTACTCACACCATCGCTTCATTACACTTTAATGTTACCATAAAAAAGAAAATAAAACTCTCAGTTCCGAACAACTATTGAGCTTTAACCTACCACCTCGCGTTGCAATGTTACGTATGCCTAACATTCGACAATTTCGGTAATCCATAAAAATTTCAGGGAAAAGAAAAACAACACAAGAAAGTGCGCAATTGCAAGAAAATTAAGCGATACTTATTTTTGCTTCTGGTGATTGATGACAATGCAAAGCGACTTGTTACACTGCCAGGATCGGCAAAAAGTGGTTCGAGGGAGCATACTGCTTAATTTCATTTCATTTCCAATGATATAGGAAAAACTACTTCCTAGTAGTTTATCCATGTATACATATTTATGATTATTTCGGTCGAAGCCTTTATTTTTCTCACATGCAATAAAAATCACCCAGTGACGTCACACTTCGTAGAGGGGTGCCACAGTAACAAAGTTATCGCTGAAACTAGATTTTCGCCACGAAAGACATGTAAGGTTCTCCCCATAAAAGATTTCGATAATCATCTACCCAGATCCCTGTCGGTGTAACAGAAGTAGGAAATTGGCTTCTCCGCACATATTAGGTCCGTAAGTTCGAGTCCCAACGTCATTAAAAAAAAAGTTTCTTTTTTCACTCATTGAAATATTTATGTAGTTCGGTGAAAATCTT
>JJRW01S0007713.1:47287-58692 GCA_001188405.1 Loxosceles reclusa | reverse complement strand
GTTCATTCGATCGTAAACTTTTCCCGGGCCAGAGTTTTAGTAAACTTCTCAGGAATACGCCTATTGGGAGATATCAGTTGCATCAAATCGTACATTAACAATAGGGAAACCACCGAGTCCCTTTCCATATCTCAGCAATTGAACAAAGGTGCTTTTTATGACAATCGGTCAAAAGCAGTTTCTGTGTGAGCACCACGCTCCAAAACATCATGAAAAACAGCTTGATCAATGGATCATAAAGCATTTGAAGCCAGTGTGAAACCCTCAGCAGTGAAATTGCTTCAAAGTTTGATGAGACGAATCATGAAGGACCGGATCACCCATTCACACCAGGGCATAACCAGCCTGCTGTGCACTATAATGGAGTTAGTCACCCATAGAATCACATCAGTTATCTAGCTCATCATTCAGGTTCCCTGAGGAGCTTATCTTTTTGGTGAGTATGAGGAGTGACATGGGGGCATTGAAATGCCCAAACCATTCAATATTTCATAATTATCTTGTGTTTTTGGCACAGCATGGCCTTTACAGGCACTTGGGCCATTAACTTTCAATTAAGCAAGTAACCAACCAACTATCATAGGGATTGATCCACACAATCACCTGAAGGAAGAATCCATTTCCTTTTTGCGACATCACATGTAGCGTTTAATGTTGAACGCTCTAGTTGGTGGAAGATGAGATAAGACTGGTACAGCTTAAGAACACAAATATAATTTGCTCAATCGGCATACATTTACTTAAAAGCCATGATGAAACACCTGCATTGAAAACTAATAAACAAAATTAAGGCCACAAACCATAAATTAGTTTGGTTGGTTTGGAGTTTAATGGCACAAGGGCATGCAGAGGCCATGCTGTGCCCCTGAGCTGAATCTCTCATAAATTAGGAATAAATGTCTAAAGATTACGGTATAATGGTATCGCATGATACACAAGCATAGTGTGATATATTGGGTTGGTTAGTTTACTTGTGTATCGCATGATACACAAGCATAGTGTGATATATTGGGTTGGTTAGTTTACTTGTATTTGAAGTGTAATGGCAAAAGGGCATGCAAAAGCCATGCTGTGCCGAAGACAAAGTAATTACGAAAAACTAAATGGTTTAAAGGCCTCGTGGACGCCAAATCACTCCCTCTTACTCACAAAAAGGTGAGCCCCTGAGGAGGGATATACGGGTCATCATAATTAAAGTCCCCAAGTTTAAAGCACCTTGTCGCTTGGAATGTTATCAAATTACAGATTTGTACTATTCAAGGAATGACGTTGGTTGGTTGGTTATGTAAGGAAAAGTTTTCGACGCCGGGATTCGAACTCGGAACGTTTAGCTCCGGAAAAAACCGCTTTACCATTTAAGCTACGCAACGGGGTAACTAGGTAACTTATATCGAAGTCCTTTGTGGGTGGATACTACATCCTCCTCCACTTGAAAGAGAGGTCAAGGTATCAACCTGACCTCGAGTGGTGGACCTAACGGTTGGGTCCTTGGCCACTTGTGTGAGTCGCTAAGTTTGGGCGCCATTTTGTAAAGAAAAGTTGCCGACGCCGGGATTCGAACCCAGAACGTTTAGCTCCAGAGAAAACAGCTTTACCATTTAAGCTACACCGACGGGGTAAGTGGGTAGTCCCTTGTAGGTGGATATTACAGTTATTCGAAGTTTAATGGCCCAAGAGCCTGTAAATGCCATGCTGTGTCACACACACACAAGGTGATTACGGAACACTATATGGCTCGGGCACCTCGGAGACACCACGTCACTCCCCGTACTCACCAAAAGGTGAGAGCCCCTGAGGGGGCAAGGGAATGGGAAGCACGATTCCTCGAGAAAAAAAAATAGTTGCAAAAGCTTCCAATAGAAAAAAATATAACACTCTAAACAGTAAATAAGACGGAAAAAAATCAAAATAAGCAAGTTGGTCGGTTGGTTATTTGAAATTTAATGGCACAAAAATATGTAAAGTTCATACTGTGTCAAACACATGGTGTTTACGGAACACTATACGGCTCGAACACCTCGGAGATGCCACGTCACTCCTCGTACTCAACAAAAGGTGGGTCACAGAGAGGAACAAGAAAATTGTTAAATGAAACAAAGAAAATCCACTGATTTCTTTTTTAAAAATGTGAAAAAATAACATTACAGAATGATAAAGGGAGCTGTGATGTCTCACACAGTAACCTCAGGTGAATGCAACCGAATCTCTCTGAAACAATGAGAATTCTCTATTGACCAAATGCGACATGTGTCGGCATTTTTTTTAACAAACTTTTCTGTTTGTTGGGAAATCGTGCTCCCCATCCTTTGAATAGTATAAATTATTTCGTAGCATTGCAATAATTAGTTCGATTGGTTGGTTATTTGAAGTTTAATGGCGAAAGGGCCAGTAAACATCATGCTGTGCCAAACACAAGGTAGTCACGGAACACCTAATGGCTCGGGCCCTTCGGAGACCCCACGTCACTCCCCTTACTCTGCCACGTAGCAAACGTAACTGAGACAGATTTGCCTGGAAAAATACATATTTTAAAATTGAACTTCGATTAGGAACATGTAAAAAAAGTAAAGCCTTTAAAAGCTCCCACGAAGGGAATAGGGTGAGATACGAAAGGGGAAGAAAATGAAGTTGTGGATGCAGTATCGTTGACCACGCCGTAGGGGGTCACGAATATGAGATAAGGAACTAGAGGTGAGTTACACATAGACAACTGGACACTGCAGAGGGAAGTGGGGCTTGAGAGAGAAGACCGTGTGAAACGAGAAAAGAGCAACCAAAAGCTCAAGGCGTGTAAGCAAAAGTTACGTAAAAACGAGAAGATGATAGTAAATGGAGTCCAGCTAACAGAATACCGGCTCAAGTGGGTAGATTGGCGATTAAGGAGTAAGATAACTACCCATTTAGATGCTGCGAGAGTTAACGTTTCAGGGCAAAAGAAAGAAATGGATGGGAGGAAGAATCTCCAGTTGAAAGGGCGAACGGGTGAAATTTAAGAAGACAGATTATGATCAGAGCGGGGAAAGCGTCCCTCGCCAGATTTTAGAAGAAAATAGTGAGAAATGCTTTGTGTATCGATGATGACCAATACATATCGTGAGAAAAAGTTTGAGGGCCAGTTGCGTAACGTAAAATGCGCAGGAATACGTGGAACGAGTAATCTACAAGATGGCGGAGAATTGAATGTCCCACCCAAAGAAATAATTGGAAATGCAAAATTGTGGGAGGAGAAAAGAAAAAAAAGCAAAAATTGAGAAGACCAGAAAGAGGAGAAAAAAGAAAAGAGGAGATTTGGAAAGGGGAGAAGGAAGACTGGAAGTGGGGTGTTCGGAGTGAGAAGTCAGAAAGTGAAAGTTCGAATTGAGAGATGAATTCGAAAGTCTTGAGAGAAGGAAAGTGTCGGTTAATTCTTGGCATGGCATTCGAAGTCTTGGGGAAATGGAGATTCATTCTAAGTCTTGAGAAAAAATGGCGATTTCTTTTTCAATTTAATTCAAAGTCCGAATTCTTCTGATGCTTGAGACTAATGCCTAATTTATCCACAGCCTTCTTCTGAGACGCGTGGTGGTGTCGCGCTACGCGTCCCCCATCATATACCGTCATCTCCTGACGCTTCGAACACATTTACAGGCTGTAGCTGTTCGCGTCAACTTATCGCCTTCTGTCACAACCTGTTCCTTGCATTTACTTCCGGGTGATCCTGTTATTTTTACCGAACACCAAGCTATCACTGAGCAATTACCAACATCGCTTTTGGTGCTTGGGGACTTCAATGGACATAATTAGCTATTGGGTTGCCCTGATACAAACAGCAGAGGGCGAGTGGTCGAGTGTTTGCTAACAAAGCGCGACTTATTCCTGCTGAACACAGGATACAACACTTATTTTCATCTTGCCACAAAATCTTTCACTGCACTTGATTTGTCTTTCAGCACTCTGTCACAGTATCCCCTGTGGACATGGTCCGTCCACCCTAACCGAATGGAAAGTGATCCCCTTTCCGATTTGTTGACACAGTCAACTGCTAAGGTTTGCGATTTTAAGCGTGTACCCCAGTGGAAAATTAGTTGCACTGTCCGCTGAGAGATATGGCAGAAACTCAAAACATCGTTCCAGCAGTAGCTAAAATTACATCTTCCGTTCCCCAAGCAGTAAAGTCGTCCATACCTTGCGAATCCGCACGATTCCTAAAATCTCCAAAACCATGGTAAAACCTGTAATTCCCACCCACAAAAGACTTAAAAATAAAAATAAGCTTGGACGAACAAGAGTCGACGTAGCTTAACTGGGTGAAGCGGCTCTCCGGAGTAGAACGTTCTGGGTTTGATTCCCGACGTCGACAATGAAGTAAAGATTTTCTCTACAAACCATGAATATACCGCATCCGGTAAAGAGTAAAGGAAAAGGTGAGATATTTTTCGCAGGCGTCCGACGACAGATAACAAGGAGCATTTATAGAGAGCTCATACAACTGCTCGCCGTGTTCACCATCGCAGTCAACGGCAATCGTGGCAGAAATATGTATCTAGCTTTGCGTCTGCTACAAATTTGAAACAGATATGAAATAAAGACAATAGAATCAGTGGTCACTTTGCATCCCATCCTATTTCTAGTTTGCACACTGAAAGAGGAACCGTGTCAGATCTTCCTAGTATAGCAGATGTCTTGGCAGAAAACTTTTCTAAAGTTTCAAGAAATATCAACTGCAGTACTTCATTTCATGATGATAAATCTCATCCAGAAAATTCATCTCCATTCTTTAAACCAAATGGATACAATGCTCCATTCACACTTCTTGAACTGCAGGCAGCTCATTCTCGCTCTGGTGATTCCGCAGTAGGTCCTGATGATGTACACAATGCCATTCTTCGCTGTTTACTACTTGATTCGCTCCATCTTCTGTTACAAATATTCAACTGTATATGGCTGGAACACAATTTTCCATCTTCGTGGCGACATACTATAGTATTCCAATTTCCAAAGCTTGGAAGAGGTCCTTTTCTTACCTTTTGGCTATCCTCCGATTGCGCTTACAAGCTATTTATGAAACTAATAGAGCGGATGATTAATTCCCGCCTTGTTCACTTCCTTGAATCATCAGGTCATTTATCTTCGTTCCAAAATGGATTGAGGCAGTTTAGATCAACTATAGGTGATCTTATTTCACCGTAGGCGTCTGTCTGGGAAGGGTTTTCCCGTCGTGTACATCTTGTTTCTATACTCTTTGACCTGGAAAAGCCTGTTAGACATGGCGGTACAGGAGCATTCGTGACCTTCAATGAATGGGACTCCGGAAAACTTACCAACTTTAACTGAAAATTTTCTAGTATTTCGTACTTTCCAGGTGCGTATTGGTGACACATTTTTCCGTAATTTTTCCCAAGAAGAAGTCGTTCCTCAAGGTTCTGTTTTGAGCGTTACACTTTATGTTATCAAATTGAATGGCATTTTATGAAATCGCCTTCCAAGAATTCAACGCTCCATGTATGTTGATGACTTACATATCTTTTACAGCTCTGTGAATATGCAATTTTTGGAACGAAGGTTACAACTATTGCTGAACTTGGGTGAGCGGATGATAATGACTTCAGATTTTCCACTGAGAAAACGGTCTGCATGAATTTTTGCTGCAGATGAAGTTTACATTACGATCCCAATTTATATTTGGGTTTTGAGCCTATTCCATTTATTCCTGAAACAGTTTTGTCTCATCTTCGACCGATGATGATTAGTTATTTATGGCCCCAGGGACTTATTAAGATTATGAGGTGCCAGGTACGAGATGAACATGAACGAGGTGACGACATGAACAAGGTGATGACATGAACAGGATCCAGCACAACAACCTGTACATTATTAACACCACCATCCCAACTTGCAGTCCTACTCTTGGATACCAATCACTTATTGACCTTTCCCGTTGCTCCCCTAACCTTGGAGCTGAGACTTCTTTCTATGTTCACCCTGACCTATTTGACAACGACCATCACCCAATTTCTTTCAGCATCCCAGGACCAGAGGGACACAACCTCACCACCAGAATCATTAGGAAAACCTATTGGGAAGCTATGGTACCCCAGCTGGAAAATCATTTATCCCTTTTCCCAGAGTCCTATGACCAAGGGGAATTCCTCTCAGTGGTTGGAAACATCCTTCATGATAACACCACATCACACATCCAGTCCTTCCACAAAGGGGCCCCTGGTGGTCCACCAGATGTAGGTTCTTACTGGGCAAAACGAGGAAACATCTGCGACTTGCCCATAAGCACTGCAGTGTCCAACACTGGATCCAGTACAAAAAAGCAGCAGCAGAACTTCGGCAGTGCATTAATCTCTGTAAAAGACTGGCCTGGGAAAGAACGTGTGAAGAAGATTCCTCCAATCAATCCATGTACAAAGTGCTCAAAACCTTCAAGCTCCAACTTGGCCCCGGGCTTACCGCTCACCGCCTTCTTACTCATAATAACCTTCCCATATCTTCCCCAACAGCCCAAGCAGAACCCTTCAAAGACCACCTTAGCCTGACCTCTTCCCCTGGACCTCAGAGCCCTCCCTCAGTGACCCTATAACCGAACACGAGCTGAGAGCAGGTATATCTAAACTTCATTCCCGCACCCCAGGGCCCGACCAGCTTAGCCTCAGATACATTAAGCTCCTGCTCTCAAATTTCCCCCAACACCTTCTGTACCTCCTCAACAACAGCTGGTCCTCAGGAAATATCCCCAAAATCTGGACCCACTCCATCATAATACCCTTTCCCAAACTGGGGAAAACCGCCAACTGGTGAGCAATTACTGCCCTATTGCAATTACTTTAATTCTTAGCAAAGTACTGGATAGAATATTGTACAACCGCCTACTTGATTATGCTAAAGACAACTCCATTTTCCCCCCTCAACAGCAAGGCTTCCTCCCATTCTACAACACCACACTTTCATGCATTACCAATTGGATTTCCAGCAACAAGTCCCAGGGGAAGTTCTGCCACTTGATCTCCATTGACATACAGGGTGCCCACCACGCTGTCTGGATTGATGGCTTGATCTACAAACTCACCCAGATTGGAATCTCAGGTACCATGGCAAGATGGATCCACACATTCCTCTCCCACAAGCCCTTCCAAGTTAAACTGGGAGGGCCCTTTTCTCTGAAGGACACCAATACCAAGGTCTCCCCCAGTGGTGCATCCTGTCCCTCCTCCTCTTTATGCTGTATCTTCAGGACCTTTTCCCTCTGCTTCCTACTTCAGTTACCTGCTTCTCCTATGTGAACGACATTTTTCTCATGGCAGCGGATTCCTCTCTCTACCCTCACTCACTCAGCACTATCGATCCTGCAGACATGGGCATCCACCTGAAAACCACCGATTTCTCTCCTTCAAGGAAACAAACCAGGCTCTCATACAAAATCAACCACCTCCCCATCCCTCATGAGTCCTCTTTGAAAATACTGGGCGTTATCTTTAGCCCCCTCTCTCTCCTGGACCCAGCACATCTATGTGTGGGACAAAGCCTCTCGGCAATCCAACGTCCTGAAGCTTATTGCGCACAAAAAATGGGGAGCCCGATCCCACCACCTCATCCGAATAATCAACAGCACCATCAGAAGTGTCCTTGAATATGGAGCCCCAATCCTGACTTTGTCCTCGAATTCTTGTCTTCTTCCCCTTGATCGCTCTTACCAGCTGGCACTCCGCATAGCCACAGGGCATCTAAAATCTACTCCAGTCGACCTCATCTATGCTGAAACCAATCAATTCAGAATTTCAGACAGACTTAGCCAGACAGACCATGCCAAATTCCTCATCAAACAGAGAGCTCTCAGGCCTTTCTCTCCTCTTTCCTCTGTTGGTAACCTTGACTCAATGTGACACCCCTCCTCCCCATAATAATGCTTTGAACCAGCTGTTAGCCGGCTACGGACTCTCCATCCCCAGCTTAATTCCCTGGACACCTCCTAAGACCAACTGGTCCAAGATAGGGGTCACCTTTTTCAGTCACTCCCTCCCTTTCCAAAACAAAGACCTTCCTGGCAAGGCCACTCAAAGCCTCTTCCAGGACACCATCTCCAACCCTTGGCCTTCTGGTCATGGATGCCTCCAAAACGGATTCCATGATCTCTATTGCTGGTCTCTCCCTCAAGGCTGGAATCTCCTTCTCTATCAAAATAGGAGAGACAAACTCCATTTTCACTGCAGAAGCTATGGCCATGTTGGCAGGCATCCTGCAATTCATTAAAGGCCCTGAAAACTTCATGCTGTGCACAAATAGCCTGTCCGTGGTTCAGGCCTTGGAACACTGTATCTTTGGGTCCCCTAATATCATCTGCCACTTTGCAAGCTCTTTCCTCCTCTTACAACTCGGTCACCATTATTTGTACTCCGGGGCATGCAGGCATTGCCATCAATGAGCAGGCAGACGCGCTCACCCACAACCCATCCACTCGCATAGCCACCTTAGAGTGGTTCTCAGAGCGAGATTTCATCCAGCATACCTTGAAGGCCTGGGACACTACCATTAAGAGGAGATGGCAGGCCAATTATGCCTCAGAATTCCCCTTTCTTCTTGATGGAGACCTTTACCCCCGCTCCCTCTGCCCCTCTCGCCACACAGACATTCTTCTATCCAGATTGAGAACGAAGTCCCTCCTTACCAACACAACGTTATTTAAGTTCAGAGCCATTTCTTCTCCTCTATGCCCCATTGCAATGTTCCTGAAACCACAGCCCATTCCCTTCTGCACTGCTCCCAGTACCATACCCAACGTTCTATTCTGTTTAATAAACTTAACCTCCCAATCTCTCCAGTCCCTACTTTCACTGATCCTGTGGTTCCACGCTGTCTTCCAGATTCTCACACCAAGGCCTTGAAGACCTTCCTGCTCTCTACTGGACGCTTCAAGTGAAGTGAATACAGAAGCCTCAAGTTTCACAGGCTCTCAGAGGTCGGGATAAAGGTACCTCAACCAATCCCTAAGAAGAAGAAAGAAGAAGAAGGTGAAGACAAACACAAACGCTCATACCAACGGAGACAAGAACCCGGTCTCCTCAGCAAAGAACAATAAGACGGCTCAACATCAATAAGGTCTACCAGGTGAGGAGCTGATTGTACCTCATTACATGCCTATATTGGTCTTTCATTCGATCCAAACTTGATTACGGTTGCATGACCTATGGTTCAGCCCGTCCATCTCGTTTAAAGTTGCTTGACCCTGTGCATCACCAGTCGCTTCGTTTGTACACTGGTGCTTTCCGAATATCTCCTGTTCAAAGCTTGTACGTAGAGGCTAACGAATTAGCCCTTCCATTGCAACGTCAGCAATTCAGCCTTTAATATTATCTCAAGATTTCACAAGAGACTCACACTCACTATGGCGTCGAGTGTTTGAACCCGTTTATACCAATCTCTCTCGCGCACACGGCCATCTTGCATACCAAGCTTTGGGATTCGAATATAATCGATTTTGGGTGAGCTTGGAAATTTGCTACATCAGAGCTGTAGCAAATTCTGTATTAGACTCAGTGTCATCTTGGGAATGGAACTTTCCATCAGTGTGTTTCGATCTGTGCACGTATGTTAAATACCTAATGCTCAGTATGTGCAGTGTTTCCTAAAGCAGACTCCTCAGGGGCTCACCTTTTTGGTGAGTATGGGAAGTGATGTGGCATCCCCAAGGTACCCGAGCCAAGTAGTGCTCTGTGTTCACCTTGTGCTTGGCACATCATGGCCCTCACAGGCCCTTGTGCCATTTAACTTCAAACCAACAATCTAGAGCACCAAGCTGCATTTCCTGATCATATTCCCATATGCACCGATGGGTCGAAATCTGACATGTATGTTCGCTCAGCGATAGTCTGCAGTGACATTACACTCACTTGACAGTTTCCCTTCTCAAGCATCTATCTTTTCAGCTGAGCTACATTCCATTTTCCTTGAACTGGAGCACATACATGGTTCTTCGCTGAGGAAGTGCTTTATCTAGTCCAATTCACTTGGTGCTTTCTAATTAATTTCTTCCCTATAGTCAACTTATCACCTATTTTGACCCATATACATGCCACCATGAGCAATTTATTATAACAAGGGTTTAACATATGTTTATGTTGGATTCTGGGAGATGTTTGAACTTCTGGGAATGAGGTGGCAAATCAAGCAGTAAAGTTTGTTTTCTCGGCTGGCCCTCTTCAGACATCTGTCCCATACACCTACTGGAAGCCTGACATCTGAGCCCATATTTGCACTATTTGTGAGAATGTTTGGGACACTCAAACAGCGAATAAATTGCCTGCAGCAAGGACCGTTCTTTGCGACTGGCCTTGCAGCCGTTCACACAAAGAGGAAGTTTTACTGACTGGCCTTCATACTGGACACACCCACCACACACACACATGGATATGTCCTGTGAGGCAAGAATGCACCTTCTTGTCCACATTGTCATTCCATTCTCACAATAAATCACATATTTATTAAATGTCTCACTTTTAATCAACTCCATTCCACAATTTTTAGCAATCGTAATTTGAATACTTCAAGTATTTTGTGTTTAACATGTGATTTTGACTTACTAAAACAATTTTTGTGTTCCATCAATATATATCATGAAGTTTGAAATTGTCCTTTTAACTTAATTTTCTTTATATTTTAATGATTTGATGTTTCAGATTTAATGTCTAAGCCTTTGATCCCTTTTCAAAAATGCATTCATCATTTAAATTTTTCCTGTTTAAATGAGTAATCTATTCTTATTCAATTTATCTGTAATCATTAATCAGTGAATCCTCGATTGTGTGATTGTTACCTTGATCCTCTAATGGATACATTTAATCATGATCGTCAGTTCCAAATCTACCCTGTGTTTGGCACAACAGGATGACCATTGCAGATCCTTGTGACATTAAATTCCAACCAACCAACCATGAAAATTCCTGAAATATTTTAATATCTACTGTCACAACAAAATGTTTGGCGACCGTTTTACATAATATTATGCAATAATTAACTGTCAACTTGCATGGATATACTTGAGGTTTTTGTTCACATTAAAAGAATGAGTAAACTGGGGCTTTTAATTTAAACAGCTACATGAAACTACTGATAAGAGATAGCTTAATTAAAATTTGCATTCTCTGAAAAAAGAAAGGAAGAAAGAAAGAGAAAAACTCTTGGACAATACAAGAAAGTTGGTTTGTTAATTGTAATTTAATGGCACAAGGACCTGTAAAGGGCATGTTGTGCCAAAGGCAAAATATCTAGGAAGCATTAAATGGTTCAAGCAGCTTGGAGATGTCATATCATTCTACATACTTATCAAAAAGGTGACCCCTTGAGGGAGATACCAGAGGACAGCTTGTAATGTGTGTCTTCTTTACTTATTTGACGGGATTCAGACCAAGAGGCCTTGTAAATCA
>JJRW01S0007706.1:89120-99839 GCA_001188405.1 Loxosceles reclusa | reverse complement strand
TGATCCAGCCGCTATGTAGCCGGGGTAAAAGACCCAGAACAGCTACATCCCTGCCGTCCTTAGCCACCTTGTCTAACAACCTACGGTAACACTCCACAAAGTCCTCTGATTTCTTTGCGGCTGCATCGTTTGTCCCCACCCAGATGACTGCCTTCTCCCTACCTGTAACCGACCTATCCGCAACACCCACCACATCACTAACTTTAGCTCTCAAGTTTCTCCTTGTGTGGATGTACCATGGGAAGTTGTTTATCATCTACCCTTGCAGAAATCGCTGTTCAATTTATCGGAACGGAGATCTCTGGTCGCAGAAACGTACTACTTTCATTATGTTTAGATATTATAATGCCCACCCACGAAAGACTTCAAAATAAGCTCAGAAATCCTCTGTCGACGTAGCTTAACTGGTTAAAGCGCTCTCCCAGGTAGAACGTTCCGGGTTCGATTCCCAGCGTCAACATGAAGTAAAGATTTTCTTTACAATACGTAGGTACCATATTCCTGATCTGGGCTTACACACTTGTTCAATTTTACAATTTCTCGTAGTTACGTAACTCTATTTTAAACGACATTCTGTTTTCCTTTGAGTTCGAAAATGATAATAAATTTAATTATCTTGATTTAACTATTACCAGGATAACTGGTAAACTCCCCCAATTAGATACTGTGTGTATAGAGAACCTACAAGTCAACTAGCACTTATTCAGCTCATTGTAGCTATCCAATTCAACATAACCTTGCAGCCATTTTTGAGTATTTGTATCGTCTTTAAATAGTCCACTAACAACTATTTCATCCATCGCGAGATAAAGAAAATTGAAACTCAAATTGCATAAGCAGGTCATTTCAAAGATATTTCCAACCATATTTTAACTAAAGTTAAGCGTGAACTTGCTAATAAACAAGCCACCTTCTTCCTTATTGAAACTAAACAGCCACCAATATGTTTTAAGACCCTTTTCACCAAAATGTTTCACCCTTTTCAGCCTTCTAACGTTAGAATAGCACCACAACCCCCTCCCTACTAATAATAATCGTATGAAACGAGATAGAGACACTTCAAAACCTGCAGGCGGCGTATATCAAATGCCAATAAAACAGCAACACCAGTCCATTCGATATTATATACGTTTAGCTCAACGTGATTGAAAAATAGGGATTAAAGAACATCAGGACTCATTTAAGTTACCTTACCGTAAAAGAGCATTGAACTCTTATGTTAACGCACGTGATACTCAAATAAAATGGTCTAATTCTAACATAATTTATGCATCCCTCTCGAAAAACAATTAGAACCCGGAGGAAATTTATTGATATCAAAACATCAATCGAAAGACGCCATTAACTCCGATATTAGTTATTCCCGTACGACAAACTGATTGTCCCTTTATCCCTAACAAAATCCCTTTACACACTTTCCAATAAAAAACATTTAACGCTTCCACCCCGATAAAGACCCTTTGCAGAATAGCGAGTGCGTAAGGTTTGCTCGAACAATTATTTTGTCCCGAGTTGTAATATGCTGTATTTTAATAAAGACGACTTTTCGCTATTTTACAGATTGGTGATACATTTTTGAACGAATCGTATATATTTAATCCGAAACCTGGTGAATTTAACTTACCTGCCCCAGACTCGCAATCTTCCCTTTATTAGTGTTGGAGCGCGCCAAATGTTCGCGATGAGGTTCAATTTCTGGTGTTTTTTTTGGTGAGAAGGCGCCCCTTTTTGTTTTTCTTAGTATTGTTATTTTGGTAATGGCATGATGTGATAGTAAACTTCATTTTCGTTGCTTTCGATTAGTTGTTTTAATTTAAGTGTAATGCTATGGTGCATTATTTTTTAGTTATAATATGCAATGGAGCATATTAAATTCTTCGTTAGTTGCAATTATTGTATTGCATAAATTAATTTGAACAGAACCAGCGCAAAAGTTGTAATTTAGAGTCGAACAATTAGTGTTATTTAGTGAAAATTATTATCACAACTGAAATGTCTAGGCATTGCTTGTGTTTCATGAAACTGATATTTGCCTTGCGCAGTTGACGCTATTTTAATCCGTTGCATATCCGTATGAATTTAAAGTGAATAAAAATAGGTGCCATCCTCGCTCTCATTTTCTAATCTTCACCAATCAATTCCAGATTTATCTCAGTTGCTTAAAAATTGGAATTACTTCGTCCAGCGGTGAATTACTTCGACCCTAAGTGACTAACTACTCCGTTTACCACTGGCATCGAAATTTGCAATCTACTGCGTCCTTGTGTTTTTACTTTAGAACCTAAACAGAGGAAATACTTGATCAAGTTACGTGGATGGAAAGTTCCTAATAATATTATAATCGAATGATTCATTATTTTGTGCTATAATAGCACCATAATTCGGTGTATGACGAACTTCCCATTGCCTTTCTCCTTACTCCGAATACAAGTAACAAAAACTGATTCTATAGCTTTAAGTGAATGTACTTCCACCACTGAAACTTGCGAAACACTGGATGCTGGATCTTTATTATGTTTACGATGTATTTGTGACTCTTTAAACAATTATTGCTCAAATAGTTTGGTTTGTGTTACAAACCTAGAGTGTACATGCATATATTGTCCCCAGTACCTGACAGTTGCTCATCTCAATTTTAACTGGTGTAAAGACAGAGTTTTAGAATTTTAATTATATCGTATAATTTATCCATCCTAAGCTTTTTACTCGATTAACTTCCGTTTTTGTAAATGTTAAACATTTTAAAACTTTCAATTTATATCTATTAATGTTTTTAATTTTATGGTACGTTCTACTCTGCTCGAAAGTTATAATTGTAGCACCTTTGTGGCACGTATTTTAGTAAGTCCGAGAAGCGGCGTGCAGTTCACGAGCTGCCTGAGTTTACCCTGTACCTGCCTTACCATGTTTTAATCATATTATGCCTGCATAGAACGAAGTGCTCTCGAATTACAATATTACTAACTAGTCAAACCAATAGTACATTTATAGTTGTTATTTTTTCCACTGTTTCCCTCCTTTCTTATACTTTTGTTGAATAAAGACCCGGGAGCTAGCCCGTAATGCAATGGATCAAATGTATATTAATTTACATCAGCTTGATAAAGCATTTGATCCAGGATTATGAAATAAGTATTCAAGAATTGCTTTTTCAGGGGTCACCTGAAGACTGGTGTGCGACACCCTCGTGGACAGTGTAGAGGACCTTGTAGCACGCATCTCCAACCAGCCGAGACGCGACCGGGACATTCAAGAATATTCGTGATTCCATGCGTCGATGATGTCAGGCATGTATTACAGCTACTGGGCGCAACTTAGAGCACCTCCTATCATCTCTGTACATTTCGCAAAAGTATTATTATAAATAAAACGCATTTTGTTCACTTGCATTCTGCTTTTTTATTTATCGTGTTCTCTGCACATTAGCACATGACGTTGGCGTTTCCGACTTCACATTGTGTAAGGTTCTTCCTACGAAATACTTCGATAATAAGCTGCCAAGAAACCTGTCGGGGAGCTTAAACAGAAAAGCAGTCTCTCCGGAGATGACAGATCCGTGGTTCGAATCCCGTCGTCGACAAAATGGCTGTTTTTCTTGCAACGGAGCCGGAACTTATTGACTCACACTAGTGGCCAAGGACCCAAACAACACACATAGATACTTCTGGTCAGAGTGCAGCGTCATTTGGAGATCTCGGTGCCTCGTCATTTGGAACCGAGATCTCCAAATGACGCGGCACTCTGACCCAGAAGTCCCTATGTGTGTTGATAACTGTGGCCGCGAAAGCCTTCGAAGTTTAAAGGACCCAACCGTTTGTAAAGAAAACTTGCCTTATGTCGACGCTGAGATTCGAACCTACGGATCTGTCATCGCTGGAGTGACCGATGTACCGGTTAAGCTACGCCGACGGTTATCTGAACAGCTTATTATCGAAGTTTTTTATGACGCGAATCTTACATCTTCCCCCATTTGAGAGAGAGATCAGGGCACCTAGCACCTCGAGTGGTGGACCTAACGGTTCGGTCCTTGTACACTGGTGTGAGTCCATAAGTTCGGGCTCCATTTGTAAAGAAAAGTTGTCGACGTCGGGATTCGAACCCGGAACGTTCAGCTCCTGAGCGACTGCTTTCCCATTGAAGCTACTCGGACAGGTAACTGGGTAGCTTATATAGAAGTCGTTTGTGCGTGGACATTATACCGTTAGGTCCACCACTCGAAATCAGGAGGTACCCTGACTTCTCTCTCATCGTGGGGGAGAGTATAAGGTTCCCACGACAAAAGACATCGAAATTGAGCTTCCCAGATAAACGTCGGGGTAGCTTAAATAGAATTTCCGGTCTCTTCGGAAATGGCAGATCCGTACGTTCAAATCCCGATGTCAACAGAAAGAAGTTTTGTTTACAATTGCCATGTGATTCCGATTGGTCCTTGAGCAACCTACTTCCTCCCCGAAATTTTTACACGCTGTACTGAAACACCCTATATAATATACTCTTTGATTTTAGTTCTGATTTTGCTCAATTGCTTTTTTATATAAGTTTTATGCTTTCATATGTTCAAGACACCCAGTAGGAATCCCAAATTCTGAACCCAAAACAAGAATATACTTTGATAACAGTAAACAGAGAATTTTACATCTTCACAAATCACAAACGAATGCACTTCAAGCGTAGGTTGCTTACTGAGAAACACGAGGCTCTAGCAACGACTGACGTCAAACTTGGAAGTACATTGTATCCCCATGCGGGTTGATAATTCAGAGAAGTGCAGATCTATTAACCATTTTAGCAGTGCACTCGTGCGAATGTATTTTCATAGCAAAATTCGCTATTTTCGCTGTCTCTCCGAGCGCTTTCTCTCTCTTTTCCCCGTTATCTGTATTAAGTAATGCGTAAATCTCCATGGATATTAATGAAATATAGCGCTGTTGGTATATTTTAATGCTTCCTTGAATTTATGAAATGTATCTTTGTGCTGCGGTGGTTAAAATGATGAAACGAAAGAATTTTCGAGTAAACAATCGGGTAGTTTTGAAATTAAAGGACAAAGGTATAAGCTGCTAGCAGTTGTTAGTGCTTTAGTTTTGTAGTTCTTTTGAATTAAGAGTGCTGATTTAAAGAGAGTAATTTTACGGTAATTATAGAATTTTTTTTTAAAATAAAATTCTATAAATTCCATTCATCTAGAATTGGTTGAACATTCATGACTATCGTAGTGGGTTTGATGGCGAACAAGGCCCCCACACATTCATATATGTTACATTCATGATAAATATTATTGCCACTTTTTTTTATCGACAGAAAGAGTGAAATATAGCAAAATATTTGAAACATTTTACACGCATGGTAAGCGAGTACTTGGAACTGTAACAAGTAGCTCTGTGGACATCGGGATTCGAACCCTGGACCTTTGTTCCTGAAAGAGCTCTCTCCTATGAGCTGTGACAACGGATGCAGGGGCAACTTGTCACCGATGTGTATTTCGGGGAAACTTCACATTCCCCCCGCCCAGGAAGTTGAGAGATCAGGGCACAGGCCTCACCTCTATTGGTGGACCATAATTTGCAAGGGTGGAGTATGAGTTCGGGCGCCAACGTTCCAAGTCGTTCTGTCGACAACGGGATTGGAATCGTTAATTAAGATATGTGATTATCAATGTGTGATGAAAGGACTTCACAGCAGATCTTTTTGCTCAAGAATGCATGATAGTTAGTGTGCAAAACGTCTTGTCGTTGGTCTCCGAATTAACAATTTTTCCTTTCTTGAAAACTTATCTATCTATCTTGCCTTCCATCCCATGACAAATATACCATTTTTTTTCTTGTTCTCCCATCCATATAAATGACTTTCATAAAAGTAACACAAGAAGAAGAAGTAAACCGCTTTGACTTGGAGTAAAGAAGTATTCGAATGACGTCGGTTCTGCTGTTGAACTTCAATTCTCCGTCGACGTCAATTTCTCTCTTTTAGTCGCTACTTCTCGATATTCACGTAAAAAGATACAATAAAACTTTAGACAATCTTTCTGAGTGTATCACATATATTGAAAAAACGCGAAGTACTATTTAGAACAGGAGACAGTATTTAAACTGGTCATACAGAGATTAATAAAATCTATAGTTTTTAATGAGCTGTTTCCATTTTCTCTGATAAGACTAACGTTAAAAAGCCTAATGTTTAAGTGATTTTGAACGTTGTTTTTAAATTTAGAGCCTGAAGTCCCTAAAGGGACTAGTAACCGTTATACGTGGGGTGATGCGGTGTGTATAGGATGCCAGTATACGTGGAGTGATGCGACGTGTCTCCGCCCCCTCCACTTGCTCATAACATATTTTTCTCTTACAAAGTTTAGTGTGACGTTTGCTTGATCCACAACATGCTTGGCATGTCGTGCTAGCAAAGTTTCTTTTGCGATTTGAACGGGTGGAGTTCCAAACATGAACTTCGTTTTCAACTACAGAGAGGAGTGCATAACCGAAGGGAACTGATTTCCTTTTACGTGCCTAGGGACACCGATATTTCCTTTTCATAGTGGCAACTTGTAAAGAAACCACCCTTTTGTCGACGTTGGGGTCCGAACCTATGGATCTGTCATCTCTGGAGAGACCGCTTTTACATTTATAACAGATATCTGGGACGCTTATTATCGAAGTCTTTCGTGAGAAGAACCTTACATCCTCCTAGACGTTGAAAGAGAGGTCAGGGTACGGCCCTGACCTCGAGTTGTGGACATAACGATTGGGTCCATGACCACTAGTGTGAGTCCCTGTTCGTGCGCCATTGTAAAGGAATGCACCCCTTTTGTCGATGCCGAGACTTAAACCTAAGGATCTGTCGTCTCCGGAGAGACCGCTTTTCCATTTAATCTACGCCAACAGGTATCTAGGCAGCTTATTATCGAAGTCCTTCGTGGGGAGAACCTCACAAACTTTATTGTCACATGTGATAATTTAATTATGACTGTGATTCGAATGGACATTGAAATTATCTGTCTCCTAATTTGCCTTGATTTAAAATACAGCACCTAAGTACTGTGACGATTTTTCTATTTTTTGAAGTGTGTTGAACATTTTATTCGAATGAAAGTTTTCTGAAATATTTTAAATGACACATAAGAGCTTGGTGACAGTCGTAAAATACGTTTTATTAGAGAAAGTGTGGGAGAGATATTCGT
The DNA here is from genome assembly GCA_001188405.1 of Loxosceles reclusa. Taxonomy (NCBI): domain Eukaryota; kingdom Metazoa; phylum Arthropoda; class Arachnida; order Araneae; family Sicariidae; genus Loxosceles; species Loxosceles reclusa. The sequence goes on along the minus strand of JJRW01S0007706.1, from coordinate 92,665 downwards.
TTATCTGATCTATAACCATAAACTAGCTAAGAGGCTTAGGAACTGTGACTTAATTGAACTCTCACACTGGGGACTGGAGGCCAATTTGTTACATTATCTAGCAAATCTTCATACCAGCTTGTCTTCCCTAGTGGCTCTGTCGCTAGTTGAAAGTCACAACAACCTTGTCCCCCCCCCCCCCACACACACACATCCCCGGATAAGGCCGTCCTTATCCGGTTCGATCACGAAACAGTTCGGTACGTTAGGTGGGAGTGTTAGGGATCTGTTAGAGCATCCGCAATGTTTAGAGTTGTTTTCCAATCACTGTATTTTTTTATCTCTTCACATCTATATTACTCCGAGTTGAGTTATTTTAGTTATCTTTTACTTTTTGGTGAAAGTGCAATGTTTGTTATTGTGATGCTTGTAGGGTTACCTCAGTTCACATATAAGAAATTCTAGTTCTTCTAGACTCGTCGTCTTAGATCAGATGTAGAGCTCTCATTCCAGAATGCAGAGATCGGGTTTCATGCCCATAGATTTAAGAACGGCGTTTTTTATGTGCCGGCTTGTTGAGACTTTAACCATTCCCTAACTTAGTTGAACCGACTTAGTTCGTCAAGCGTTGTTCGACTTATTTCCTAGTAAAGCGACATTTTGCATTATTAATAATGGCGTATACATGCGTGTGTCAAATTCATGAGAAAACACTTCTGAGGAAAGGTGATAGAGACTGCGGCTACGAAGGACATGCGATACTGTCAAATTCCGCCTTAAGAGTTCAGAACAATTTGTCCCATAGTGGCGACCATTCAGTGTGGAGCCTCCTGAAACATCACAAAATCGGGCTGTAAAGAAAACTTACCTTATGTCGACGCTGGGATTCGAACCAACGCATCTGCCATCTTTAGAGTGACCGCTTTACCGGTTAAGCTACGCCGACAGGTAACTGACCAGCTTATAATCGAAGTCTCTGTGGGGATAACCTTACATGGCGGGATCCGCCTGAAGAATTTTCTTTTTTGTCGGTCAAATTAATTTTCTGATATTTTCTAGTGCGGTAGGTTGCAGCTGGATGACGACCTTGCAACAGTTTTTGTAGTCTCTTGTCTCATGATGTGATCGCACGATTAATCACGTATAGAGTCTGACCCGCTCCAATAATAACTTGCCGAAGCACTCAGTGCTTCGGCAAGGCAGCGACGACACACAGCAGTGTTACGTCAGCAACGGAAGTAGCTTGCTTCGAGTTGTGTTTTATTTTTAAAGGCTTTCCGATAAAGAAAGACTTCTTACCATCAAATGAATGTGTTCTACTTACTTTGAAGACGCTTTCCTAATAAGAATTCATTTCGTTAAATAAGAAAAATATTCAGTGATTACGTTAAAATATAAAAAGAAGAATTGAGTTTCCCTCCGTTGATCACGTGTCTATCCCATAGTTCTTCTGCGTGTCATCCAAACAGCCCTGAAACTCATTACCAAAATAAACGGTTCTCCCCTTCCCGTTTGTAAAGAAAATCTTTACTTCATGTCGACACCGGGAATCGAACCCGGAACGTTCATCTTCACTGGAGCCGCTTTTACCGGTTAAGCTACGCCGACGCTGTAATTCTATGCTTACTTTGAAGTCTTTTGTGGGTGAACATTACACGTTGTACCTGCACATCCTTGACATTTGAAGGACAAAATTTGGTTCTGCTAACTTCCAAAACGTTTACTCCCAAACTCAAAATTTCAGGTAATTAAATGGTGTCCCAATGGATACGAAGAGTGAGATTTCTGCAGATTCCGATACAGATCATCGATACGTGCATTGTGATACGTAACATTGAGAGGAGGCCTCTGCATATAGCGTCACAGTCTAATTACGTAACCAATGTAAAATTACGAAGCTCCATTTTTTTTACATTAATTGAAATGTAACACGAAAAATGCGCAGCAAAAAGTTCCTTTTCGTGATTTTTATGCAAATCTCTGCCAAGACACGCAACCAAATTTAATACTTATCTTTTGTAAGTTCAGATGATAAAACAGAGCAGTCGCACTTCTGGAATTTAGTTGTCTCTAAACGTGCACCTTCCGTACTTTATAACTTCGTTCAACTCAGTTGAAGTACCGTAGCTTTAGTTTGAGTCGCATCACACAAGCGTAGTGACTTTGAGTCGAGCAGCAGAGGTCGTTATCAGTCAGAATAAAACCTTTCTTCTGCGCAATTGGTTTGCCTTTTATTGAGCCACTTTTTGACGTGGCTTTCCCCTAACGACTGATTATCTCGCGGAGGCGTATGAGCATTTCAGTATTGAGGTTATTTTGGCTTGGGTTTGGTATTAGTCATTACAGTGTGCCTACCGAAACTGATTCATTACTGTCTATTGCAGGATTTTGTTAGACTTCACTGAACACAACAAACCTTCGATTGGTCAGAGGAACATTTTGCCAATCGAATAATTAGGTTAGATTAGGACAATAAAACGGGAAGTGGGGCAGACAGGCCATCTTATTCACCTGATCTTAACCCGTGCGACTTCTTCTTATGGAGAAGTCTGAAAGATAAGATTTATCGCACACAATTCTCAAGATTGGATAACTTGAAAAGAAGGAATGGAAGTGAGGTAGCAGTAATTGGCACAGATATATTGAATAGACTTCGCCACGTCATTTCTTCGAAAGGAAACAATTTTGAAAATCTCTTATGTGTGGAATATTTTTATTAAGCACAACATTTCGCTTACATTTTCTCAATTTTTAGCATTTTCAACGCAATATCACAATTCGCTTCTCGATTATCTCTATCGAAATCTAGAGAAATCTCACGCTGGGTACCCATTAGAACACCCGGTATACATAAGAGACATTTGTTCTTCATATATCAATGTAGGGATCATTGCGTAGCACGAAAGTCATGTGTGTTAAAGCCACGTTCTCTGTTCTGCATTCTAAACGTTGTTCTCTATCCATGTATTATATCAAAAAGATTCCAGATCACTATGGATGACCTCTTTGTCACGCGAGAAGGAAGATTGCTTTGGTTATATTTTTATCTAATAACCTGAATCAACCGGCAAGTGCCAATACCTGCAGTGGCCTGTTTCCTATGCACCTGCTTTTCTCGAAACACACAACCCCTAATTGAACCTGCTTAACGAGAAAAAGAAAAAAAAGAGAGAGTTCACGTGATAGGTCATGGTCACGTTTCTCCTCGGGCAAACAACGGTGTTTCAAATAATGAGTCATTATTGGTTTATGCCACTACCGAAAGCTGAGCCATTTTTATAAGTGAAAGATAATAAAAGACTACACGATCCCAAATCTCGCTTGTTACTTCGTTCAAACAGCGATGAAAGTACGTTTGTGTATAAGTTAAATAAATGTGTAATGTTATGGGATAAGTATACTAAGTGTACTGAAAAATAAAGTATTTTACATCTCTTGGAAAAGTTTTACATATCCAGATCCTCCGTTCTTTTTTTGAGACTTCTTCCACATATTTTACTCTTCTTTGAGACCGTTTCCACATATTTACCAATTTGTATTTTTTCCCTTTTTGCTTCAAACTTTAC
>JJRW01S0007706.1:68701-82483 GCA_001188405.1 Loxosceles reclusa | reverse complement strand
CCTGATGGAGCTCATACTTCCAACGAAAGAAAAATAGCGAGGTTACGAAAGAATTAATTAACTTCTGTTTTTGTGCATGACTCGCCTGTTGAGGATCTTGTTAGAAGGAGTCTGAATTGATTAATGATGTTATTTTCCAAAGAAAAGAAATTATATAATCAGCTTAGGAAAATAAAAAACCCTGAGTCACCTGGTCCAGACGAATTGTTTATCATTGTTTATCAGTGTTTTTAATAGACTGCAGATGTTATTCCGGATGGACTAGTAGATATTTTTAGGACTTCGATATACTCACACATAAACCCCCAATGATTGGAAATTAGTAAATGTGGTTCCCATTTATAACGGAGGCGACAGGCAAAATGCAGGAAATTATCGTTCAATAACTTTGACGTCGGTTGTTGAGAATATTTGTAAATGAATTATTAAACGACAGCAAATGAGATTTTTTGAAAATTAATGGGTTAAGTACAGGTTCACAACAAGGATTAAGAAACGGAATGACGTTTTCTACATACCATTTGTAGTTTTGCGATTTACTTAGCAAAGAGTTGGGTTAAGGTAGTGTCATCATTCACGTCATTTACCTGGACTTTCAGAAGACTTTCGATGTGGTATCCCATGGTGAACTGCTAGAAACTGCAATGTTGTTAATATACATAGAGACTTCTGGGTCAGAGTGCCGTGTCAATTGGAGTTCTTGGTTCCAACGTTTCGACGTGATTGCACGCATCTTCTTCAGGGAACTGAAGCTGAAAATCAGCTTCAGTTCCCTTTTCATTTTTAGCTTCAGTTCCCTGAAGAAGATGTGTGCAATCACGTCGAAACGTTGGAACCAAGAACTCCAATTGACACGGCACTCTGACCCAGAAGTCTTTATGTCTGTTGATGACTCTGGCCGCGAAAGCTTTCGAAGTTTAATTGCAATGTTGTTGTCTCTTTTGATTGCGAGACTCGAGGGCTATTACTAGCTTGAATTGAGTTACATGACCATATTTTTCAAGTTTAACAAGGAAAATTTAGTTAAGAAACTATTGAAAACATTGTATCACGAGTGATTTGTTTTAGCGAGGAGGTGGTATGAGATGGGGTTGGGGTTGAACGCATTTATAGTTTGTTGAACGCATTGTCTCTGGCTTTATATGATTTACTGGATTCGAGGAAGAGGTGGTTTCTCTTGCTGCAGGTATTGGCTGTAACTGGTATCTTCGGCTTGATTTGACGCCTGCCAGTTATTGGTCTCGCGTCGCATTTGCTCAGTGGTCCCCGCAGAAGACTTCAGCGCTACCAAATTCTGCTGTACATATCTTATTCACTGATGAATGCATCTTCATATGTGAGTGAATTTTTAAGATTGTAAAGAAAAACTTTACTTATGGATGGAGGTGAAGGCTAATATCGTCCTGCCATATGTTGAGCGCATTTCGGAAACGATATCGCGAATACTCCGGCGGGTCGGCATTAGGACCTTTTACAAACCATGCTCCACGCTTCGCGACGTAGTGGTGCACGTGAAAGAGCCGATTCCTTCCTGCGAATCGTAGAAAGTCTTCTACCGGATTCCTTGAAAAGATTGCAACAAGAAGTAAATAGGGGAGACCAAAAGATTCGTCTCAGTACGCCTTAAAGAATACGCCCGTGCCGTACAACAAAAAGACATCAAGTCCCAACTCGCAGAACATGCAGTGACCGAACAGCACGTACCGGATTTTGATTCCCGCAAAGTCATTTACAGAAACATCTCTAATAGAAGCAGTCGGTTGTTTCTAGAATCGTGGGAATCTTACAAAGAGAAAGGAAAAGCAGTCAACAGATCGAACCAACTCTTGTGTTCATACCGACACCTTACCCGAAATCACAATACTAGCAACAACTAACATCCTGTATGGTGTTTCCCCAACAGGCAATTCCCAGGGTGCATTTCACTGGGTTTCCCCAAGGGTTTCTCCACAATCACAGTACATATAACGCTGTTCTGTACCTCTCACTTCATTCGCCTGATGAAGGCCGTAGCTGACGGTCGAAACGTTGCGAGACATCATCGTGATACCGACCAGTGACCAACCTCCATTTAAGAACTTTATTTATGTCGACGCCGGGATTCGAACCAACGTATCTGTCATCCCTAGAGTGACCACTTTACCGGTTAAGCTACTCCGACGGGGAAACTGTGTAGCTTATTTTAAAATCCTTTGTGGGTGGACATTACAACATGCACAATTATCATGTGTAGCAAATCAGTAATCCACACGCCACATGTCCACATTCGTACCAGCAGCGATTTTCTCAATCAAATTTGAACCGGAATAATCCATGACTGTTTGATTGTCTTATACTTTCTGCCAGACAGACTCCATGGGAAAACGCAGCCAGCTCGTGTTTTTACAAAATGTTTTGCCAGAATCACAGAACCATGTTCCAGTAGACATTAGAAGACGTACATGATTCCAACATATGGAACTCCAGCTCATTTCAGAATGGATGTGCGGCACGCCTTGGACTCAAAATTTTCAAGACAGTGGGTTGGTTGGGGTGGTCCCATATCTTGGCTTACAGGATCGCCCAATCTCTCCTGTCTGGACTTTTACTATGGGGTCATACGAAAAGTCTCACCTACGAGAGCTTCATCCGAAACAATGAAGATCTCGATGTCAGAATTTCTATTGCCGCTGTTGCTGTACGCGAAATGCCTAGTGTTTCAGCCAATGTACGCCGATCTCTGGGTCAACGGAGTGAAACTTCATTAACTCTTGGCAGTCGCTTATTTGCGCAGTTTCTGTAGTTGCTACAATAAAACCTTTTGATACCTTCTGTGTCATTCTTTCATCATTTCATTATGCGTAACTTCTAAGCGATACTGCTTAATCGCTTAAGTTGCAACAGTTGCTTGTTTCCGTGTGTTCTGTCACTCCTTACAGTTCGGCTCAAATGTTTTGAATCACCCTTGTGAAGAAACACTTTACTTATGTCGACGCCTGGATTCGAACCAACGGATCTGTCATCTCTAGAGTGACTGCTTTACCGGTTAAGCTGAGTATCTTATTTTAAAGTCATTTGTGGGTGGACATTACACCCTGTATAAACATTCAGAAGCTACTGAGTGGTAAAGCTCAGTGTTGGAAGCAATCTCGAAAGTATCACGAGTAAATTCCAATCCTGCTATTGGGAAGATCAACCTTCACAACGAATGCGCGAAATAATGTTTCTGTAAACAGAAAATGTCAAAGAGAACACGTATACGCGCATTGTGTTAGAGCTTTCAATTGAAGACCCCAAACAATTAACAGGAATTCAATCCTGTAGAAAAGCGTCACAAAATATGGCCTTCATTTAGAAAGAATCAAGCAAATGGACGGATCGATAAGAAGTAGCTGGAATGTTTTCTTCAGGAAATGAAACTGGAAGTTCTGCTTTCCTTTGGAACACCCTAAGTGATTGATCATGATGAATTGAGGATCGTTATCTATGCAGAGTCGAATTTCATGTGTCAGGAACTGGCTTAGAGATATAAAGTAAGTGATGAAGTAGGCAGTTTACACTCACACTAAGTTTGAAAAATACGGAGAACAGTATAAATGGGTTCTGCATGAATCAACAACCAGGAATAAGCAGCGGTTGACTATTTCCCGATCTGGTTTCTTTTATCGTGCAAAAACTCTTTTTGAAATTGTTTCTTATATAACAACATTTCTAACCTGCCCGTCTAACGACTCTGCACAAATGCTTCAGACCTTTCCCCTTTGTCACCTGGAATTCAAATCGACCGATAATGTCTTAGTGTATAGTAGTAGTTAGAGACCTCAGAGCTTTAGGACTGGATTGCCGCGTCCTGTCCTCAACTTCGAGCCGACGTCTCGATGTGGTTGCACACATCCTCCGCAGGGCAGACATCCTCTTCCGTCTACAGCGAACGGGGGCTGAGGTCACGGAGGCTATTGCGCCGACTGTCCCTCACCGTTGCACACCGCCAGGTGACCCAGAATTCAACCTGGAATCTCACGGACTGGAGCAGGATTGTTTTCAGCGATGAGTTCCGCTTCGAATTGAGCCCCATGATCAGCAACGACGTATCTGGAGACGAACAGGACAGCGGTGGGATACTCACCTGACTGCCGTCCACTACACAGACCAACATCCAGGAGTTATGGTATGGGGTGCCATTTCATTTGATAGCCGGATCCCTTCGGTTGTCATCCGTGACACCCATACAGCACGGCGGTACGTCGACGAGATTCTACGCCCCGTTGTGTTGTCCTTCCTTTCACCTAACACCCCTGGACGTACATTCCAACAGGGTAATGCCCGGCCGCACACGGCACGCCTTTCTACAGATTGTCTTCGGGCTTCTCCAAAATTTCCCTGGCAGGCACGATCACCAGTTTTCTCCCCAATAGAGCACGCTTGGGCTCTGATGAGCAGACGTTTACGACCGTCCCTGGATCGTACCGATTTAACTCACCAATTGGAGCGTGTGTAGCAAGCAATCCCGCAGGAAACATCCGCCAACTCTAAAGTCAATGTCCAGCCCGATAACAGCTTTCGTCAGGGCCAGAGGTGGGTCAACGCATTGTTAATTATTTTTACTCTTGTAGCTGTATGTCCTGAATAAAACATTCAATTCCTACGATACTAATATCATTTCGTTTCCGATACATGTACATCACATCCACCGATTTTCGTCCCATTTCGTCGATTTTTATGTTATAGAGTGATTTTCAACTGAAATGGAAACTATCAAGTCACTAATAACTCAATGGAAACTATTAAGTCACTAATAAATTCAAATCATGACAGATTCAAATTAAGGACCTAATTTATTTTATTTATCCAGCTGATTCAAAGCAGCGATACCGGCTAGCAAACGCGATCACTTCGCAGAAAAATTCTAAATTAAAGCCTGCTGAAAATTACACTAAGAAAACAGGTAGTATATATTTCAAAGTTTTACTAACACTTAATCGACCGACGGTGTTTCAATGTCCAGAGCCAACGCTCAGCAATCGTAGTTCATTTTCTTATCGCTAGCCGTCATTCGTGTTGCGCATGCCGTCTTTTTGAATCGGAGGAAGGAACAAAATGACCTTATGTCATTAGTGGAAACGAGGAACGAGATAGGAGAGAATTTTTGGGAGATCTGTTAATTATGGATTCCAATGAAGAGGCGTATGCCCAACGTCGCACCCTTCACTCCCTTTTATAGTTTGATGCCTTAAAACTATATGTAAGGACTCATTGTTCAATGCCCCTAAGATGTAACTAGGAAATCAAAAGTAGCAAACTTGTGAAACTAAATCCGTATGCCGAAGCCAGGACTTGAACCTGGATCTGCCAACTCTAGAGAGGCCGCTCTACCAACTGAGCTACGCCAACGGGTACAGGGGCAGCTTATTATGCATCATTGAAGGAGAGGGAAACCTCACAGTTGCTAGGAAAAGAATACAACATAATATAAAGGCAAAATATTTATTGAAACCACCATTGTACTTGTACCAAAACATTTATTTAAACTACCAGGCCTGCCACCTACTGTACCTGTACATCATGGTGCCAGAACAGCACCTCTGATCCGAATTCACTCTCAGGTTTTTGCCCTCGCTTCCTTGAATGACTGGAACCTTCCAAATTGATTCACGTGCTAAGAGGTATGAGATTAGGTAAATATATTAAATTAGCGCATGCAAAAATCCACCAAGCTTATGCAATTAGAAAGAGAAAGAATGTAATGATTTAACACATTCCTTTTACTAACCTTACTAACCGCGGCGCAGCGAATACCACGGATAACATGTCTTTTTTTTGCCATCACTGGAACTGGAAAAATGTAGATTAGGCTCTTGCGTCACAAGCCACGTGACCGCAAGAAACAGATATAAAAGAGCGATCAAACAGAAAATGGCGTCGTTTGCCCGTGGCCTTTTTGCTACGACGTGTTTGTGCATCGAAGCCTTTTTTGGCAACTAAAGTTTTTTTTACGCTTTTGCGTAATAACCCTCGGAGATTTTACACCGAGGATTTACAACGAAAATCACAGCAGGCACTTTACGTCTGACTGCAATGGATAAATAGGCTGAACGCCTTGTTAAATTACGGAGTCAGTTAGATACTCAGAATTGAGTAGACGCTTTAAAGCGAAGTTAAGTACACTCTTAATTAGTGTGTAATAAATTACAATCACACCAACCGATAGGGATTTTGGATCAGTTAAGTTATTTTTGTTGTTATAAGCCTTAAATTATTTAAAAGGCTTAAGTATTGTGTATATATATTGAACTGCATATACTTACATTTATTACTGATTATTATTTAGGTGCAAAGCAGCACCGAAGTCGTTTACAAAGTGTAAATTTGCTCGCACAAATAAATTAAGTTTATTTTAAACTTAAATTGTTTCACTTCTGATTTAATTATACCAAAGTGCTAAAACTAGTTATTATTTTGGAAGTGTATGTTGTGGGTTAAAAGTTAAGGGAACTGGTGTTTATTTGAAAGGTACATCCACGTTGAATATTACTATGTTAAATGCAGCGGTGCCGTGAAATCGCGTAGAAGCGCAGAGACTTCACTGTCTGACTCTGAGGGAGTTCAGACTCCAGATATTAATATAAAGCTACCCTCGCATGCTCTTAAGGCTGAATTAGCTGGAAGTGTTAACAAGAGCTTTATAAGAAACACGAAAGAATTGAATACTATTGCTACATACTTGCATTAGATATGTTAGAGAAAGTCAAAATTTGTACTTACTTTCGCCATAACACATCTTTGGGCTTGTCACACTATCTTCTGCGTATGCATCTTAGAGTTGATACTATTGTGGTCAAGTTAACATTTGACAGTTTGACATTTATAACGTCATTTTTCTTGCTTGTATTTTTGTGTAAGTACAATTGTTCCGCTAGCACTGCGCACAAAGAAGGGACAAAGGGCAGTGGTCCAATTTTTCTCGTCGGCAGTTGGGCTAGGAACTGAATTTTATCGAAGGCTTACAACACTTCACTTGAGCAGTGCTGTATCGCGTAGAAGTGTGTACGAGTGGATCGAGAGGTCTAAACGCGGCCGGACAAGCCGGATGCATGAAGAGGTGGCAAGATGTCCTTCAACCTTGCAATGTCCACAAAAAATGATTTTAATGTAAGCTACTCAGTTACTCCGTCGGCGTAGTTCAGCACTAGAGTAAGCGTAAAGCGGTCACTCTAGAGATGACAGATCCGTTGGTTTGAATCCCGGTGTCGACATAAGTAAAGTTTTTCTTTACAACCTCCACAACGGACGAGGAGGTTCAGAAAGCTCGAGAAATAGTACTGGCAAACCGGCCAGTTACCAACGACAATGTAGCATGCTCTCTGCAGATTAGTCATGATTCTTCTTATCAAATCATTCACAATGAGCTCGGCTTGCATAAAGTCCAGGCGGGATGGGTACCAAAAGAGCGTACCACAAAGCATAAGCACAGATCTGCAAACGCTTATTCAACCAATGAAGTCATGGGAGATGAAACGTGGGTCCAATACTATGAGCCAGAATACAAAAAGCAAAGAAGTGCAGAATGCGGTACATAAATAGTTGGCGACCAACTGTAAACTTTCTTCTTGGACAGATTACTCAAACTTGTGGACTGCTTGTAATGTCCACTCACAAATGACTTCAATATGAGCTACCCATATCGTTGGCGTAGCTTAAATGGTAAAGTGGTTTTCTCCGAAGCTGAAAGTTCCGGTTTCGAATCCCGTTGTCGACAACTTTTCTTTACAAAAATGGCGACCGAACAGGGACTCACACTAGTGGCCAAGGATTCAACCGTTCAGTCCACCACTCGAGGTCAGATCGATACCCTGACGCCTCTTTCAAGTGGGTGGAGGGGGTGTAATGTCCACCCACAAATGACTTCAATATAAGCTATCCAGATACATAGTCGGCGTAGCAGCAGTTTTCTCCGGAGCTGAACGTTCCGGGTTCGAATCCCGGCGTCGACAACTTTTCTTTACAAAAATGGCGACCGAACAGGGACTCACACTAGTAGCCAAGGATCCAACCGTTCAGTCCACCACTCGAGGTCAGATCGATACCCTGACGCCTCTTTCAAGTGTGGGTGGAGGGAGTGTAATGTCCACCCACAAATGACTTCAATATAAGCTATCCAGATACATAGTCGGCGTAGCAGCAGTTTTCTCCGGAGCTGAACGTTCCGGGTTCGAATCCCGGCGTCGACAACTTTTCTTTACAAAAATGGCGACCGAACAGGGACTCACACTAGTGGCCAAGGATCCAACCGTTCAGTCCACCACTCGAGGTCAGATCGATACCCTGACGCCTCTTTCAAGTGTGGGTGGAGGGGGTGTAATGTCCACCCACAAATGACTTCAATATAAGCTACCCAGATACATAGTCGGCGTAGCAGCAGTTTTCTCCGGAGCTGAATGTTCCGGGTTCGAATCCCGGCGTCGGCAACTTTTCTTTACACACTAGACCAAGTGATTCGAAAAGGAAGAGCACTATATAAAAAAATCACGTACAGGGTGGTTATAAGATAACTTTGTCGATATACGAGCTCCTGGCGGCCGCACCGTTTAATGAAATCGAAGGACATTCGAGATATAGGTATTTCAAAGTATGCGCTCGAGATCGAAGATAAGAAAAAACGAGTTCTCACGGTTACTGTCAGAGCGAAAAAATTAAGAACAATTTAGAAGGCAACACCCACTTTTCTGAATTGCAAAGTGATCCACGGAGTGAAAAACCAAGAATGTCGTTGGAACGGTACTTGTAGCACGTAAAACGCCAGGGCAAGACACTGACAAAGAAAAATGCGGAAACAAACCACTAGTAAGGACGGAGAAACAACAGGGGTGCAAAAAATCATTTTAATTTAGCAAATGGTGTCTTTCAAGTCGAATGCACTTTGTAGATTTCATGTGTTCACCTGGGATTCATGATACCACGAAGCCAGAAATCCATTGGAGTGAGATCGGGGGACCCGTGTTGGCTACGGAAACGGAAAATGGCTTTAGACAATTCTGACACCAAACTGTTGGGTTAAGACACGTTTGACAGAAGACCCCACATGTGGGGGAGCTCCATCTTGCATCTACACGACGTCAGATAGAGCATTTCGTTGATGCAAATCAGGAATGACGTAATTCGTCAACGTTGATTTTTAGTGACTATTCGATACCGTTAAACCTTCGTAGTCTTGTGGGAGTCACTTCTACAAAAATCTTAAGGCCGAGGATGGAGGTGCTTATTATCCCGCACCACACAGTCACTTTTGTTTAGTGTCAGAGTAGTGAGACCATATCATGGGGGTTTTCGACCACCAAGAGCATAAGTTCTTTACGTTACCAGTTACGGATTACGTTACCAGTTAAGAATTAACGTTACCAGTTAACGAGAAATTTGCCTCATCTATCCACAAAATGCGTAAAGACCAGCTGTTATCATCGTTATGCTTGAAGAGGAAGTGATTTGCAAACTCTAACGGTAGTTGTTCATCACCCGCTTCCAACATCTGGACAGCTGGAATCGATACGGGAACATGTGTAGACACAGAGATGAAATCTTGCGGACTTTTGTTTTCGGCAAATGCCAAATACGTGTAACATTTCTAGGAGTCACAAAACGACCTTCGCTTATCGTTTCATGCACTTCTATGATAGCTTCCACAGGAGCGGATGGTCGTCCAGGTCGAGATCAATCGCATGTGCAACCTGTTTCTCCAAATTTGCTCATCAAGTCCTCCACAGCTTACACAAAAAACGGGCCTCGTGGTAGCCGACGAATTCCGCGGTGGACACGAATTACCACAGCGGCTTTTTACCCACGCGAGTTATAATGCATTACCAATTCACCATGTTGTTTCACTGTAAGTGGCATGTGTTCACGTCAAAGTGCGAACACTGTATTTCGAAACTTTGCACCAAAAATGCAGGTTAAGGTTCTCATAGAAGGTGGAATTCCCATAATTCAAAGCAGATCAACAAAATTCGAAACTTAGCATAGATTATCGGTATTCCTCATTTGCAAACGAGTGTTTTGAAGATGAAAGCTGAGGACATTCAAAGACCCGAAACTTAATGTATCGAATGAGATTATATGCTCGTAAGCCACAGAGAAACAATGTGGTGTGGGGAACGAACTGCGGAGCCATTGATGCACAAGATGAAAGCTTCCATCCGAATGCGAATGTTTGTAGCGACTTAGAAATGCTAAGAATATCTTTCAACAAAGCGAGCTTAACATTAAACAAAGCAATGAGTTGCTAGCTAACTATAAGACAATGATAAGTGTAAAGAGAAATGGCTAGAAGAAAAAGACGAACGAGGAAACCCAAACGAATGGAAGCCTGTGAGAGAAAATTCTAGTAAGAGATATAATTATAAGAATCAAAGAAATAAAGCGAACAGAGGAGCAAGACGTCTGACTGAAGGATGACAATAGATAGCCAAAGCTCTTAACGGAGAGGAGACTTCGAGTAACGATTCTGGGGAAACAGGGTGGCGTCGGAGGCGATGCGAAGAGATAAGGCCAGAAGGAGGCAATCGAACAGGGAAAGACACTGAGTGTCTGCTAAAACCGATAGCGAACTGTCAAAACGTTCGCTTAATACAACCTAAGGAAATTATGATCACAAAGACAGAAAGCAGTTACTGTTGGCAGATGTATATATATGTATACAGTATGATTCAAAAAGAATTGTACAGCTGCAACAACTTTGCAAACCCATATAAGTTGATTAAGGAAACTACTACTACTTCACTGATATTACTACTACTGTTGTAAAGAAAAACTTTTACTTTTTGTCGACATCGGGACACGGGGACGGACTGCCATCCCCAAAGCTCCAGAGCGTCCGCTTTAACCGATTAAGCTACGCCGACGGAGTCTGTGCAAGCTTATTTCGAAGTTATTCGTGGGTGGACATTACATCCTCCCCCACTTGAAAGAGAGGCCAGGGTATCGACCTGACCTCGAGTGGTGGACCTAACTGTTGGGTCCTCAGCCATTAATGTGAGTCGCTAAGTTCAGGTGCCATTTGCAAAGAAAAACTTTACTTTTTGTCGACGTTAGGATTCGAACCTACGGATCCGCCATCCCCCAGAGCTGCAGAGAGGCCGCTTTAACCGATTAAACTACGCCGACTCCTGTCTTTCTTTCGCTTATTTCGAAGTTATTCGTGGGTAGACATTACACCATTTATCTACTTTTTTTTGCTTTTATAAGCTAGTGCTTGTGCCATTCGTGCACAAAATGTGCGATGATTTAACCTTTCCCTTCCCTATTTAACATTTACTAACCGGAAGAGCAAAAAGTTAACATCCATACTCGCCTTCACCTGACAAAAACAAATACCTAGGGACGTCACGTCATCAGACGAGTTGCTTGGCAACGTATAAAAAGCAACGCTCAACAAAAGTGAAAATTCCGTTATTCTTGTAATTCTGCGTGCAGATCCCTGCGTTAAGTGAATGTTTACACATTACACTGAGACATACTTTCAGAACCGGCTAATTTGGGATTCTGTTTCTGGTCGCCGCAAGTATTTCCTATATTAATTATAAAGTAAATTGTAATCACACCCATTTTTCTGAGCATCTCGGTACGTCCTCAAAAACACATCTATATTTGAGAGAACACTAATGACATACTACATTCTTACAGTATTGAGCGTAGGCTTTGGAGCTTGAGATAACATTAATCATTACAATCAGATGAATCACATAGCAATATACAAATCAATCACAAAACACAAGTGACATAAGAGAGCATTAGTAAAAGCCAGTGCGAGGCTCTCTAATAGTGAGTGGTGCAGCGTATACTAGAGATGCATAGAAGAGTATAAGAGGTGATTAGGTAATTATAATATATGTGGGATATGTAGACCAGCACGTCAATTTGCGGAGGGTTGGAGAGAATTAGGCAATATACACAAATATTTCGTAGAAACAGGTAGAAATTTGTATAATGGGATTTGCAGCATAAACTTAATAGCGAGATGACGTTTAGGAAGGTTTGAACATGATATACCAATAAACAGAGCTTGCTTTAGGTGATAAAGACAGTTATATAAGGTAAGAATAGGGGTAGGGATATTTCATCTAGCGTTAGCTATCAACCTTTCATCATTTCTAGACGGACAGTTGCTCAGATTAGTGACTAAATTAAGTCTTTATTAGTTGAGAATTATTTATACTGTTGTATTTGGCTACCGGGGGAGGGTTGTCTTTAGAAGATCGTTGGAGATTTTTTTTTCTCCGTTGCTTAAAATTCTATACGTTTTTTCACTATGACTATTACTATTTTCTTACGATGGAACTGCAATCCGTAATTGAGAATTAAGATAGTATGTGATGGACGATGGTACACATACGCTTTGTTCCATAATTATAATGTATTTGATCACGAGTGGGGGGGGGGGTAATCATGTTTGGCTTCTGTTAATCGGTTACCGACTAGGGTAGTTACGATAGCGGGGATATCTCTTTTGTTTAAATGTTCTATTGTCTGATTATGGGAATACTTTTCGCAGTTTTGTAGGTTTCGAAAAGCAAGCACCCATGGCGTATATTAGCCTGTGTCTGACTTCCTATTTTGTATTTGTATAATCATAGGCATTGTACGTACTTCGATGAGGGATTTTCAGGGTTTTTTTCCCTTGCTACAGCGATTCAAATGGGAGGGTATCGGAATACTAAACGTGTATCCTGGAAACCACCCTGAATTCAAACTTGTCGCTATATGTTTACAAGCGGAAGTTTTCGATAAAAAATAAAAAATAAGTTTTCATTCTCTCTCTCTATCTCTATCTATCTATCTATCTATCTATTTATCTACCCCTCTCTCTCTCTCTCTCTCTCTCACGTCCCTGAGTGCCATTTCAGTAATCACATAAATTTGTTTTTATTTCAACAACAGAACCCGTGAAAAATATAATTTACCGCTTATTTTGTCGAAATAGTTTACGAACAATCTGTATACAGCAGTTCGTACTAAACATCTGAAAACACTCGTGAAAAACAATTAACTCTTTGAATGCAAATAAAATAAGATTGTTGAGATAAATTAGAGAAATAATGTTCTGACTAGTAGTTGGAAATAAAGGTGGAAAAAAGATTGTGAAGCTTATAAGTATCCTTCACATCAAAGAAGTATGGCCATTAAACTAACACTTAAAGTATGTAAAGAAAAACTTTAATTTTTGTTGACGCCAGGATTCGAACTTACGAATCTGCCAGCCCCAGAGCGGCCGCTTTAACCGATTAAGCTACGCCGACTCTTGTCTGCAGAAGCTTATTTTGAATTCTATTGTGGGAGGACATTACAAGTAACCCGTAGGTTAAGAACATATGGTTCTTTGAGACGGATCGCCATAACTTCTTAGAAAAAAGGTAATTAAAGCGTTAATTTAAAAGGAAATAAAAATTGAAATCTTTTTTTCGTGTTTAACACGTGTAAGACACAAAAGCGTGTGCCGATTGTAGACCACGTGTTTGAGTGACAATGAGTCGGTTACCGACACTTTGAGACTCGGCCGGTAAAATTCATTAAGTGGTCACTTTTAAGACATCGACACCCCTCTCAAAACCCCAATTCCACACCCTAAAACAAACGTGTTTTGCAGTGGAAGGGAAGTCCCTATTTTTTACCAAAGGAGAAAGTGAAAATTTTATTAAAAGCACCAAAATTTTGTGTGGGTGGGGTCCCATAGTGTAACTGGTATAGGACCTGGGCCTTATGATTTTTAGATCGGACAGTGATCAATACCATCATTTTTATTCCATTCCCCTACAC
>JJRW01S0007680.1:62986-74240 GCA_001188405.1 Loxosceles reclusa | reverse complement strand
TTTAGCAAGAAGTAGGGTTATTTCATTCTATTTTTCTTTTCCTTTCTTTCTTTCTTTCTTCCAGGAGCTGAGTCGCCACAAGTTGACGAGGTGGTATTCAAGGAACGAAACCGGGGCGTGGGTGCGGTGGAGGCGGAATCTCATTAATTTTGTTCGAAAGCTAAAATAGTACAATAATTTTGTACGTTAATTAGGCTTAGGCAACGGGATGTTTTAGCTTCATCGATTTCCCCGAGTTATTCCCTCAGTATGTTTTTACCTTTTTAATGACGTGCAGAATGAAAAATATGAGGAAGGAGGGGAAGGGATTTTTTTAATTAGAAGATTCGAGTGCGTCGAGATTACAAAAGGAGGAGGGGTTGTAAGAAATAGGGGCGGGGAAGAATTTCGCGATAGCTGTGGCGGAAACGGTGGGGGTGAATGCTTGTGTACGGGCTTTATTAATGGTTGCCCTGACTGATGGTGGTATGGGGCATGACGTCTTCATATTTCCCGCCTCGGGCAAGTTTTTCCTTCTTTTTTCTTTTTCGTTGATTTGCTTGGGCTAACTGAATTTCTATCGGTTTATGGCTGGAAAAGTTATCGATTCTCGGAACCGATATTTCCTAATATCGTTCCTCAGAAATATAATAAATGTCATATGCGTACGGGAGGGAAAAAAATAATGAATTGTCGGTCCATTCAGTGTGTTCGTTTTCTTTTTTCCTCATGTTATTCTCTTTTTCGTTCCCTTTTTCCCTTTTGTGCTGTGTTTAAAGCCGTAAGTTGTTCTTAATAGTTTAGAAAAGTCGTTAATGTACAACGAGTAGAGGGAAGTACTGCTATCAAAACCTCACTGTGCAGAAGTAAATTGTTGCATTCTGTTTTGAGAGCTTTTGTGCTTCGTTCGAGCAGCTGGGCTTATTGCAGTCGTCTTATGCACCACTGCATAGAAATTAAAATGTTTGAAATCAAACGTACCAGAAGGAATGCGTGCGCAGCGTGTTCGTACTTTGCTTCAACAAAATAGGAAGTATGATAGTACCCCCGTCAAGACGGGCAACAATATTTACAAAGGGATCTTGTGCCGTATTCCATTCAGAGTGTCAGTGAAAAGCGTAAATTCAAATGTCCCCGCTGAACTTTCAGAAATGAAAAAACAGGAGAATAAACGAAATAATCCGTTGCACAACGTCATGCAGATCAAAGAAGGAATAAGAGTAAATGCTCAACTCTTCGAGCCACTGTGAGCTCTTTTTCTTTCTGGCTCCACTTTGAGCAAAGTGGCGTTGCTGTTACAGAGTTCACACCGGCGAATGAAAACCGGCGCACCCTCTCGAAGCTCCTGGTGTCGTGATTATGTTGTCGCAGAACAACGATGTTTGCGACGACACCGCGGAGTCCACAAGTGTCTCGTACACCAAGCTCCAAGGATTTTATCTGCCCCCACAGGAAGGCCAGTGGGTTCAATTCCGGTGAGCGTGGAGGCCAAGCCGCAGACAGGTCCACCCCTGTGTTCTTGACCGTACATTAGATCTATGTCTGCCAATTCCTCGTATGTGTAAGCTACCATGGCCTTCACGAAGTTGTTATCACGTTAATGATATGAAGCATTGAGGATGCGACGCTTTTAAAGAACAGCGTGCACTTCGGTTGGCTTTCTGCTGGATCTTGATGAGTCAGCTGCAATGCTGCTTCGTTTCCCTGGGCATTTGCATACGGCGAATGTTTGATGATGATCTGCACACGAGCTCTGTTCGAACTCAGGACCGATATGACGTTAGCAGTTACGCTTTTCTGACACTCTGAATGCAATGGGGCCCAAGGTTCCATTATAGATATCGTTCGCCTTGATGGTTTCTATCACCTCTCTTATTTTGTTGAAACGGTTTACAAACACTTTGTGTATACGTATGTATCTACATGCTTATGTGTATGTGTGTAATTACATAATTTTTATAATGATGTACGATTGCAGTAGCAGAATCCACTTCCAAACGATGTTGTTCCGACCGTCAGTTAAAGACCGGGGATTACAAGTTGTATAGCATAACCCCAAGTAAGAAAATTTAACAGCACTACATGTCACAACAGTGGTACTACATGATGATCTTAGGACATTATTAGTGAAAATTAAATGGTATTCAGTTATCAAATCAACAGAAAACGAAATGCCAAAAATCGAATCGTAAACTGAATGATGATTCGAAGCCGTGCTACGCACATAAAGCAAATCTGTTGCAAAACTTGAGCTGGATGATATATCACAAAAGTTATCCGTTCTCTGCAGCACACCACCCACCCTGTGTTGTTGTCCCACATCTTTACTCTGAGAGATTTGCGTACTCGTAAATATATCAAATTTTGCTATATTCCGGGACACTTCGGCATTTCTAGGAAAAAGCTGCAGGCAATTCCGCAAAGTCGTCTGCGAATACCTGTTCTATTCACTGACTGAAAAACCGTTATACGAGCCCGTCTACATGATCGCTGGCAACGGTACCGGGACATACAGAGTGCATATCATGAAGCCTATAGTTGCAGCCAGGCCGGGCACTTCTCGCCGTTCTCGACGAGAGGACGTTTTACTGACTCTGCTACTAATTTGATACATGGGTTCCTTTTTTGTGAATAGGAGCCACCTGCCTGTTCCTACTAGTGCATTTTCATTGATTGTCCCTGTTTTACATCTCTTCCTCTCCAGATATTTCAGTCTCGTCTTTTAGAACTTCGTACCCTTTCAGCACCATCATTTGATTTTGCCATTTTGAAGCGTTTTTTGATTTCTCGTCATTTGTAGCACCAACTTTAAATTGTTTGTTTTCATAGTTTTTACATTTGAGTGTTTTACTGGTTTCATCAGGTCTCCGTTTTCTTTTTTTTCCCTCATTTTCTGTACATTTCTCACGTTTTCAGACGGTTACATTATTACGTCATAAAAAGTGCTTCAGGAGTCACCCCTGAAGCTGAAGGTCATCCACTAAGTGCACCCAGGAATACAGGTTTGTGGTGGCTGTGCCTTATACGGGTACACGTCAGACATCTTTCCTTTTGTGCATTTTTTTTCTTTTTTGTTTTGTTCTTGTTTGTTACGCGTTTGGCCAGCGCCTCCTACAAAGAAGGCCAGAGAACCAATTGTGTAACGTCACTACAGGTGGGGAAAATTGATGCCCTTATTTAAAATATTCCATTTTAAACTACAATGTGAGTTCAATATTTTTATAATTTCATTGAGCAATTGAGTATTAGAACATCGTTTTAAGTATGAATATTCGCAAGAAATTGTAAAACCTGTATGTTTATTAGTGCAACCTTTCATGCAGGGCATTTTGGAATTTCTATGCCTAACTATGATGACGTCACACAGTTCGTTCTTTGGCCTTCGTAGGAGGCGCTGGTTTGGCACGGGATGACCTTTTCAGGCTTCGCGCCAAAAAACTTTCACAAACCCACCAACCAACAACCCCGAATGTTGATGTGCTTGGATGTGATTGTATTTTTCATGTATGTATTACCATTTTTAATCGAATTTGATTAAAAAAAATTCAATAAGACGCCATTACTCAGTATTATTACATGAGATGGTATGATTCTGTTTTCCTGGCTACAAAGCCGATGTGTTTCTCCAAGTTGTACAAAAAATCAGGCTAGAACTATGAAGCATGCAAGCCTTTTTTTTCTAACCCCCACCTCACCCTCCCCCTTGCTGCCGGCCGAGTCATGTAATTGTAGCAGACACGTGGGATCTTTTGAACGGCATTGCTATTTGTCAGCAGTGGCTTTTGTTTTCCTGGAGTAATACGACTTTCGGCGTTACTTGTAGTCCCTCCAAAGAAGGAAGAGAAGGAGGTGTGGGGGAGAAGAACGGAAAGGAAAAAAGCTGCTAGCATTTTCCCCTCTGTTAACTCAATTACTGCTGAGAACTTCACTACTTTTCCCTTTTCTTTTTCCCATTTCCATCTCCTATTCTTGTCTTTTTTTTCTTCTTCTTCTTCTCTAGGAATAGCCGCCTTCCAATCAGCCTGTACTAAAAAGAATAGCGAGCCTTTCGGAACTATATTTAATCCTGATTTAGGGTGTTACTTCTCGTCTGCGCTCTGAGGGAAATTTTACGACAGGAGTGATCCGTCGAAGCTCGGCCACCGGCCAAGTTGTGGCTCCAAGTCTTCATCGTGAAGAGAGGGAATAAATGTCTTGCAGAAGAGTCTCGATTTTGATGAGGGGGGTTATAAAAGGGTTCCTGTGCCATTACTTTGTTGAAACGCTTTGTTTGCATGCAGCAACTGCCTACTTCTTCCCTACGTGTGTCCTTTTCCTTCCCTTTTTTTCCTTCTCTCTCTCTCTTTCCTGGCTTTTGCAGTGTTTTCCGTATATGCATAGAGTATAGCGTGTACAACAAAAGATGGCGGTGGACCGTGGCCACTTCTATTTGTTTTAGGGGTGTTCCGTAAGGCCTAGTTTTAAGAGGGGCATGGCTAGAACCCGGGAGTGTCTCCTTTCCTCCTCCCCTGCCCGTAATAAGTATTCTTCAGCTCATCCACCAGAAAACGCGCACTGACCATACGCCTCTTAAAACAAGTGGTTGCGCCTACGCGGTCTGGTCTCGATAAATGCAGTTTACCGTTTCCAGTTTTGTGTCGACGGACCTGCTATTTCTTGAACGGCACCAGCACATAATACTGGCGGTCATTCTCTTCTAAGATGGTAGGGGAAAATTAACCCATAGCCTCATGGCATTTTACTTAGAAGAAGTAACAACACTGGGTCCGCTTCGGTAAGCATCACCTTCTTTTGGAAGCGATCATCTGATTAAACCGGCGCAACCAACAGTGCCCTGAAGAGCTCTTATAGACATCATGGTGAGATTACTTCTAGGTAGACCTAATTGGAGCAATTCTTTCCAACTATCCCGGCTAAAAACACCAAGACAGTTGAGTCATCGATAGAACACTCACATCGTCAGCATCCTCTTCACAAACAAACTCAAGCAATTGCCTGTTCGATCCATATTTGATACACTTCTGACGGTGACACCATCGAAGATCTCTCTGTGCCCCAAGAACCTGCACATCAATAATTACTCTCTCGGTCAAACCTCTACCAGATCTTACCGCTATTAAATCAGGCTTCACATTTCCAGTCCCAAGACGCACCAACTCCTCACGGCGGACATTCCATCCTTTTCTGATGAAACCATCAGCAGCCATGGCTGCAATCGCGTCGTGCCTTCGAATCCTCCAACCGTGGGTCTTAAAACATTCTTGGGATATGTGATGAAGTGTTTCCACCGCATCACATGCTCGACACTGACGTGTCAGCCCAGGTCTTTCTCTCGATGTTCGACTCCGAGTGGGCAAGCAATCAACACGTGCCTTAACCATATCAATAAACTCCCATCTAGGCACAAGAACATTTCCGTTGTTTAACCATCTATGTACCTCACGCGCCTGTCTTAAACCAGCACCACAAACCGTGCCAACCAACTGCTCTCTCGGCCAGCGTTTTCTGCAGAAAATGTTAAAATCCGCCTTACATCCTCAGCTGTAGAATTTATAGTTGACCATTGCCCTCATTCTGCACCAGCTGTGATTCAAACACAGCTCTGGCTAGTGGAAAGCTGGATCTACGGAGTTTTCTAATCTTTGAATCCCCGTTCTCGGCACCAGCCATCTGAATGACGGTATCCCAAGACCTCCATCATTAACGTAGGCATGGAAATAAGCCTAGAGCGTATTTTTCGTTAGCTTCAAAAAAGATCTTACCGCTTTCCTGATGTTAATGCCTAGCCTCTTCAAACAGGTAAATTAATTCTTCCAAGGACCAAGCGGTGCAAGAGCCGAGGGATCAAATTGTTGGTAAAAATATATAGGCGCTGCTGTGGCTTCAGTGGAGCTTTGCCAAGGTTACGTAACATCACTTGGAGGTCAGAGGTACAAGAAAGTACCCTTCCTCCTGACCCGAAACGCACACCTAGGTACTTCAATGTTGATGTTGTGCTTCAGCACGGCAATACTGTGACTAGATGTTGTCGCCACTTTTATCTTCTCTCTACCAGATGGAATTAGAGAGAGAACCCCACATTTCCGCATATTGATGGATAAGCCTCGAACCTTAAAGAATTCCTCTGCCTTATCAAGCAGGGTTTGAAGATCATCAGATGTTGAACTGATGAGTATTAGATCATAAGCGAATGTCAGAGAATTAACACTGACATCACCGAAGTCATACCCAATATGGTCAGGTAGAATTCGTAGCAGTGCGTCGATAACCATATTAAAGAGCAGTGGTGAGAGAGGATCGCCCTGCCGCCCACAACGGGAGACACCGAGTCGGTATGACCGCTTGTTCAAAACATAATTGATCGTAGTGGCCTTATATGATTTCTCTATGTACTCAATAAAGGTCTTAGGTAGCCCAGATGTCCGAGCCACGTCGAGTACAGCATCCAGCGATACAGAGTCGAATGCTTTGCCTAGATCTAGAAACGCCAAGTGGATACCAGGCAAACGAGTGCGGGAATACCAGAAGAGTGCGTTCAGAATGGTAATGTTTTCTGAGCATCCATCCACTGGCCCGAATGCTCCCTGTCTTTCATCCAGATGTTAGGCCATTTGTAACATTTTGGCTAAGATGGAATGAAGAAGTCGAAGAATCACAGATGTTACTTTGATCGGCCGAAAGTCACTCGGATGTTGTGGCGAATCCACCTTCGGTATAAAAATAGTTCGGCTTTCTGTCATAATACTGGGCGCATCACCCATCCAAAGAATAAGATTTAGGATTTTCTCCAAGACTCGTGGCTTCATTGATCTTACTAGGCGCGCAGTGAGACAATCAGGTCCGGGCGCCGTATCCCGATCGGGGTAAGAGGTAGTAATGTCTTCTTGGCTGATGGGCTGCTATACCGAACACGGGCCATTCCCAGGCCCCGCCGCAGATCTCGACCATACAACCGTCGGCATAACCAGGCTCTCCGGTTGTATCCATATTCCTTCCCAGTGCTTATAGAAAGCCTCTGGGTCCATTTTATTTAGCACAGGACTTGGTTGTATTCCGGTAAGCGCCCACTCAGCCGCCCTCTTTGGAGAGTGGCTGTATAGGGTCTGCATAGTCCTATATTCTCTACGCCTCACTTCCCTGCCACCAGGCCGACGGCCCGTCTCACTGCCCACAGGTACTTCAAGGTCAGCGCCACAGCCAGATCGCTGGTCGACGACTCCTCCGAGATCAGCACCACCGCAGCGCTTCCCTCTTGCCAACCGTCGACTTTTACGCTGGTATGTTTTGGTGCCACTAGTCGACGGGGCTATAGATGTTATATAGGAACCTAGTTTGTCTCGGATACTATCCATTATCATTTCACATTCCGGGCTTATCGCCAGTCTGACGATTTCATCCAACTCATCCTCCCGAAATGCACTGCCAGGCTCAACCTCCTCAATATTTCTTAGATGGTCAGCTATAATCTTTCGCAATTGACATTCTTCGTCACAATGCCTCTCTACACCATTCCCAACTTGATCTTGATCACCAAGTACCCTACTTTCGTCATCGTATGGCGTCACCACAGTACTCATTGATGTTAATAACTGCCTATAAGAAGGCTGCTTTCTATGACACTTTATGGATTCCAGGGTACGTCTTGGAAATCTCGCACTCAACAGTTGGTTCAATTTTCTTGCATTGGATGGGGGTTATCCCTAAGGATTTCCAACTCTGCTACAGGTAGCATCGACGACTCTTTAGTCGTCCACCGGGCCTTAATGCGCTCGATGTTACGTAATTTGAGCGTTAGCTATCTTACCATGAGCTCTTCGAACATGCACACGTAATCCGGTCTTGGTGGTAAACGACTGGTTACAATGATCACAACAGTGTTGCATAACGCCCCCACCCTTATCACGGGGGTCACTTCATCAGCGCCGCCACTCTCAGATATCTGCTCAGACGCCTGCGGGCAGGGAGTCTCATTAGAATTTTGTTTGCTTGTACCGATATCATTGTTTCAGAGGGTAAGGGGTGGCAACCCTATCCCTCCTAGACTGTAGAAGTTTGGCCCTCCTAACCTGACCATAGATTACTCCTTAGGTTCAGATTAGAAACTTAACCGACTCTCGCCAGGAGGAGGCACTTCAATAACCAGGAACATCAGGGAACCATCCCGGTTTCCCAGGGTTCCCCGAACATGTCCAGCCTTAATGACCGTCGAGCCATTTAGAGAGTCAAACCTGGCAACCCTTCCGATTTACCCGGAAGACTTCCGATTTTTCACCCATCTTCCGATCTACCGATCGGAAAGTGATTTCTTTCGATTTTTGCATTTGTTTGCCAGAAATACCTGAAAATTCCCGTTTCCCCTCCTTATTACACTCGGAGTATCCCTGCCCGATGTTAATCGAAATAAGAATCGAGCGGGGCGTTCTCTTATCTCCCAACACAATTACTGCTTCTTTTTCGAGCATAGGGATTAAGCATTTAGTAAAACCAAGAAAATAAGAACTGATTTCAAATCATCTATGACAAGTTACTGATTGTGAAATGTAGACAAAATATGAAATGGTATGAGAACAAATTCGATAATCAATTTCTTCAAAAAGCAAAATTTTGTACGGCACTTGTAAATGCAAGTAGCTTGTAAAACATTAGAATTGGAGAGGGATTTGAGGTATTTCCTATCACTAGTGTTGATTTAATAAATATCCCTTGGTTTTTCCCTATACTTTTCTCTTTTTAAAAAAAATTTTCCCTGCTACCGTGAAAATTGCGTGATGTAACATTAAATGAAAACAACGCGGTGCGTAACTACAGATTTTTGATGTTCAGAAGTTGGCAGGCATGCTGAAGTGCAAACATAAGATAATCGACTTTTCTTCCATGTGGTTGATACATTTGGCGGAGTAAGAAACAAATATTTGGATCTGTGTAATATTACTGCCATCATCTTAACGTTTGGTAGGTTTACCATGGAGTCTTGGCTCTGTAGAAACATGACGAGGCCTGGTTTACACCGATGGTTTGTATAGACAGTGAACCACATGCCATTTGTGCAACATCCAGGCAGTGTATCTCTGGGTTGAGAACGACACGTCGAAGGCAGCTTAGGCATGCTGGATGGTGTTTACGGAACAGGTTTGTAGTAAAAAATAAACGCTGCATTATAATGTGTTTCTTTGTTGACTCGGCTAAGTCAACGCTACGAGCACGAGAGTTTGACATTATATCAAAGTTTTTAATCTGAGCTCCCTCAGAGCCAGAGAACAGAGCTTCTGCAGCTCTACGTGACTGCGTAGAATAACTACGTTTTGCAGACAAAATTCAATTCAACAAATATTAATGCACCTTTCAAAACAATGTTTCGTAATTTTCAACCCAACAAAAATATACACTTTCCAAAATACTTAAATAATCTTTAGCAGTTTGCTAATGGAAATTAAGATGATCCAAATTAAGTTAAACAACTTAAATTTATTCATATAACGAGCACAATACAAATTTAATATAACTTCTGTGCTAATTCGCACCTAATAATAATTCAATACTGAAAGGCTTCACCTTCAACTCTGCTCGTCTTTTTTATTCTTTGCTTCTCGTCACGTAGGCTTGTGACGTAGCACCTAAACTGCATTTTTGGTTCCAGCGGTAGCAAGATGCATGTTATATAATCCCGTGTTTTCGCGCTGCGCTTGCATGTTAGTAATTGGTTAGTATGGGAATTGGCTTAAATTCATTGCGATATATCCATGAACAGCGTGGCTTGCATTAGTAATGGACTAACATGGGATGATGACAGCATGAGTTAAATCCCCCCATTCGTCGATATTACAATTTCTACGAGTTCGAATAAGACGTTCTGCGGTAGGTGTTTGCAGAGATTTTACGTTATTTGCCGTTTAACAAGAACCATTCTGTATTGTTTCCGTCTTGGACCCCGCCGTATAACTTCCACTTCCCGTCGATCCCCTGTGTATGAAACAAAATTTTAGTTTCCAGTGGTATTCAAAAGTAGCAATCACTGTAAAAATCGTCGTGTTTAAAATACTAAGAATGAGTCGTTCATGAAGCGAGAATTTAAATTCCAGTACTAGTCGAAAACGCGGTATTTTTAGAGCCTACGGCTGTACGAGAAAGAGTGCGAGACTGCATGTGATGGTATTTAAAACATAATAATTCGTTTAATTTAGTAGCATCAGAGCACTCCGGTGGCAGTTAGTGGGATGAGAGCTTCTGGAGAGAGATTCGTGCGTTGTTCATCTATTTTTCTTTCGAAACTTCAACCGTTTTTGCCTGAATCACTTCCTTTGCTAGACTATTCCAATTATTTACCACTCTATTAGATAAAAAGCCTTACTTTTAAACTATAGTTAGTCACTTTTTCATTTTACTGTATTGTTGAGAGTTTCCGTAACGAAGTTTAAAATTTAACCCAATCTTAAAAATGGTTATTCCACAATAATAGGTAAAAATGTGCTTTTAAAATTTGTGAAAGGGGGGAAACATACGTATACAGAATGCGTATAAAATATTTTTTTTCACATTCCCGGTATTACGTTTTCTCCACACATTTTTTTTTTCCATATAATTACATTTTTTGTTCATATAATTACATGAAATACACGGCGGCGATATCAACACTCTTAACTCAGATGAGTTTTTCTTCCAACCATAATTTTGCTTCTGTGCATTTCTATGGAAGATGGCCTTGTTGGAAATGGCCATACGTGTCGGAACGGACGAAATGAACGGCTGCAATACATCGGGAAGAGTGTTCTCAGAAATGTATGCGGGTCTTCTGCCCGTTGAACAAACCGAAACCATTGCGGAGCCACCACAAACATTGATTGCACGCTGTGTCAGTGATGCTTCGTGGGGGGGAGGGGGTTCTCCACAGCATGATAAAAAGTTGATTTGTGATCCTGTTTGCCGCTGAGTTCCACGTCTGTGGCTGGATATGATTCTGCGTGGACGACGCCAGTCATAATCTTTGAGTGTATTTCGACGGCCATACCACTGCCGTAAGGCCGATGTTTTACTAAGTTCCTTGAAATCATCGAACATCAGAAACAAAGTACAGTATACAGAAACGTGTATTTCTGTGATGTTGTCACGCATGCGCCTACTACCATACCTCTCTGAAAGTCGCTTAAACCATTACTCATCAACCATGCAACTCTTTGAGTTTCCACAGGCGTCTGTCGCTTAACCCCTTAAAGCATTTGCCCGTGTCTCACACGAGCGCTCTTGTATCTCGCTTTTTTTAAAATATTTTATTTCTAAT
>JJRW01S0007680.1:36590-48389 GCA_001188405.1 Loxosceles reclusa | reverse complement strand
TTCGACGATCTTAAAAACCTTGCTTTCTCCGGTGTTTCCATACCGAAATCCATGCTAACACCGAAACGCCATTATCCTGTTCTGTGATGCTCAGCTAGTAAATTTAAATATTACCCGTGGCTTTCGGTTGACACAAATTGTGCTCCTATTGTACCCTAGTTCTGTGGACAAGCAGTTGAAAAGTTGCTCTTCCCACTCAGTCGCTTCTCAGATGTTAAATATCGTTAGCTTTTGGGAGTGTCAAGGAAAAACAGATTGTTCTTTCATTGCCGAGTAATTGTATTCCCTTTCAAATAGAAGATATGGGAGCAGTTGACCCAATTTAAAAAAAAAAATCGAAGGCTCTAGAAAGCGTGAATTTCATTCGTCTTATATTATACCCGTTATTTTTTTATTATTCCCGACTGTTGTAAAAGGAAATTCATTTTTATGTATGTCATCTAACCGTATATAGGTAGGGATAAGAGGGAATTTATTTGTTTATCAGTATGAAATAGCAGACTTGCGTCAAATCGAAAATACTGTAGCGTCTAGAAACTTCACAAGGTTATTCACATGATTGAAATACAGTGGGCCTGGTCGATGTTACGAGTATAACGACACGAATGATAGCATCGTCAAAATGCGAGAACAAAGAACTTCCTGAACTTCGCTTCTAGACGCAAATAATCAACTGATTAATTGGCCAAACTAATGAGTGTTTTGTGAGACAGTTCAAAAACAATTCTTATTACCGCACAGTGGTATTTGTTCTAAGTTTAGCTCCTCTCAATTTATAAACATAAATACACTGCTGTACATTAAGAATGTTATACTGGGAAGGAAATCAAATAGCAGAAGCAGTATATTGTACATATACAGTATGATGGAAGACATGATTAAATTTACAGGCAAATACACAGAACATGCAGAAATTAACTCCAAGAACAACCACCTCCTGCTTAGGACCTGAGATTCTTTTCCGCAATGTGCTGTTTGTTATGTGGTAGTTATATTGCAATCCGAATCAAACCCCACTCAGGAGGTCATTTTTTTGGTGAGCAAGGAGAGTCACGTGGCGTTCCCGAGGTGCTGGAGCCATGTGGTGTTCCGTGTTCATCTTGCGCTTGGCACAACATGGCCTACAGGCCCTTGTGCCATTAAACTTCAAACCAACCAACCGAATCAAACCACGCGTCTCGCGACATTTAATAACGTATCTTAAGATAGGGATAACTTATGTGGAACAGGCCAAAATTATTTCGATTATCCTTTTTCGCGCGACCGGTTTTCAAAAGCTTCGGTTCATCCATGACATAGTGAAGTTTTCAATTGGATGTGCTCTCTCCGTTCCGAAATCTTCACACACCGTTCTCCCCCCCCCCCCAAGTCCCAGTAAAAGTTTTGTCTCTTTTTGTCCTGATTCCACGCAAAATAGTCACGCACTTTTTGGGTACCTATAAGGCCTTCTGGTGATTAGGTTTCAGAAACAGAAGACTATATACCACCGTTTGTGTGTGGCGGGAAATTCCTCTGCCTTTCCGCAAATACTCGTGGTTTTTCTGTGTCTCCTGGGTGGTTATAAACTGCTTTCACCCTAGTAACTGCGTAAAGAAAGGAGGGAAGCTGTAAAAGCGTCATTAATATCTTTTTAGCAAAATATTGTTTGAAACGGCGGGCTGTCAAGTGCAGCTGTGCGGGCCGCATGCACAATTAAGCAAGAGAGAGAGAGAGTGGAATTGGGGCGAAGAGGAGCGCGCGGGTGTCAAGCACGCGGTTCATAACCTGCAGGGGATAGATGGTGACGGGCGGACCGTCGACAGTTCACGAATTTGCTCCGAGCCATAGCATCCGCAATATGTTGTTGTTGTTTCTCTTCCGTTTTCCGCTTTCTTACCCGGAAACAACGGAGGGCGGTCGGAGAAGGTTTCGGGAGCAGGAGAATGGTGGTGCATTTTTATCCATAAATATCTTATCCTCGAGTTCACGCGACAGGCGGGAATTAATAAATGAATGGCCTCGCAGAAGCCGTTTCCGCTTTGGTGCTCGACAGCCGAAAGGTGGGAGCCTCTCGTCGAGCCGTTGCCTTCTGGCTAGCGAGCAAATCGCTCGATGAGGAATCGGGGGGAAAAGAATTAGAAATCCTTTCGCTCGTGAAGAGTTTTTCCTCGCTTTTTTATGGGCGATATGGCTCGAGAGTGAATCGCCTATGATTTTGTAGCTGCTACCCGTTAGCTTTGTTTTGCCGTTCTTTCTTCATCCTCCTGCCCCCCCCCCCCCCCCCCCCCCCCCCTCAGCTATTCTTTGTTTCTTTTTGTCCTAGCTTACGCGATATTTCCTCACGTTGTGCGGGAAAGACAAAGGGTGTTCAGATGTGTTGCTCGCCATGCCGAAGCTTGCTTCAGTGAATTATTCAAGTGCTTCATGTGCCTCACGTGATAATATTTTTATTTCTGTTATAATATCACGTGATAATATTTTTATTTCTGTTATGAAACATGATCTGAATAGTTCGAAGAAGTTCCTGAATGTTTGATACTATACGCAGTAGACATTCAACAATTTTTCTATGGTGAGGAAGCGCATATTTCCCTGAAATGGTTATAATCAGTTTTTAACTGTCAGATATGGAGGAAATAAAATTTCATTGTTTTACTTCCCGTGCTTTCCTATTAAGTTGTTTTATTTCCTTGTTCGTTATGGTGTTTCTTTTCTCTAGCAGTGACAAGTTTTATTTACCCCAGCATGAGCCATTGTAAGGAATAATATCGATTTTTCCAATGTAAATATTTTAACTTCGTGATTCTTGTATGCTCTGGAGTTTTGCCACTTCATGAACATATTCATGAAGTTATGCATCTCTACCAGTCTATGCGGACTGAGATTTCAGGATTCCGTGCATGTTTCTGGTATAGCCCGGCTGCGTTATACTTAATATATTTATTTCATACACATTTTTCGGGGATATGAGGCTCTGAAGCACAAGAACATCCTACCGTATAAGTGAAAACACAGTATTACCCCAACAACGGAAAACGACTTCATCATCATTAGATGCTAAACATGATGGGGAAAAAAGGGGGCAAAAATGAAACAATAATAATTAGGAAAGAAAATGGAAAATCTTAACCATCCAAGGGCAAAAACACCCAAGGCCGAATACACCGGCATAACCAAGTCTTTAACAATGAAGATTCATATCCAAAGCTAATCAGAGCAAACATGGGAAAACGGAACCTGTCAATAGACACAAAAACTGAGTTGCTCATCTATTTTTCTCTTAAAACTCTCAACCGTCTTTGCCTAAACCACTTCCTTCGCGAGACTATTCCAATTATTTACCACTCTGTTAGATTAAAAACTCATGCCTTAGTTGTAACCTCGCCTTTTCTCTAATCAGCTTCATTCCATTTCCTCTTGTGAACCCACTGCAGCTTTTTCTAAAGATGTTTTTACCAACTACATCAAATCCATTTAAAATTTCATAAGTCTGAATTAAATCACCTCTAGCTCTCCTCTTTTGCAAGCTAAAGAGTTTGACAGTTCCTTTAACCTGTCCACATACTCAAGATGCCATAACCTCATATGCTCAATTAACTTAGTAACTCTCCTTTGAACTGTTTCCATATATTCAATGTCCTTAACGAGGTACGTGGACCAAAACTGTACGACATATTCCAGATGTAGACGCACTAGCGATTTATACAGCGGGAGAAAAGCTTCCCTTTTATGACATGTCAAATGACTTTTTAAAAACCCTAACATTCTGTTAGCTTTTTTTCACAGCTGCGATGCACTGATTTCCAAATTTAAGATCTTTCGTGACCATGACACCCAAGTCTTTTACATAGTCCACCGCCGTTAGCTCTCTTCCTCCTCTTTGATAGCTAACTTCCTTATTTTTACTTCCGAAATGCATCACCTTACATTTCTCAACATTAAAGACCATAGCTCACTTTTCCGCCCATTCCGCTAACTTATCTATATCGTTTTGGAGTTCCCGGGCGTCATTCTCATTATTTACAATTCGTATGACTATTACAATTCGTCATCAGCAAATTTGCTAACAAATGACCCGACTCCCTCCTCTAAGTCATTCACGTAAACCAAGAAAAGGAGGAGGCCTAGAACAGAACCTTGAGGCACTCCACTCACAGCATTTTCTCAATCTGAATAAATTTCATTTACTACAACCCGCTGCTTTCGATTCGATAACGAATTGCTTAACCATCTCAGTAACTTACCACCCACACCAGTTTCCATCATTTTCTCCATTAATTTGCTGTGAGATACCTTGTCAAACGCCTTACGAAAATCCAGATAAATTACATCGACACTGTTTTTGTTATCTGATTCTTTTGTAACAAGGTCATAAAATTGCAAGAGGTTTGCAACGCAAGACATTTTATTCCTAAACCCGTGCTGAGGATTTTGGATAAGACACTTAGATTCTAAAAAGGCCGTTAGTTGTCGTTTAATTATTGCCTCAGCAATCTTCCCTATAACTGAAATTAGACTGATTGGACGATAATTCGCTGCTATTTGTCTGTCACCACCTTTAAAAATAGGTACTACCTTTGCCAGTTTCCATTCCTGTGGAACAGTACCTGTTTCAAACGACTAGGTAAAGGTGTTTTGGGAGCAAATCTGCCGTTTCTATCAGCATTCTCGGGTAAATTTCATCAAGTCCTGACGCTTTCGTTGTGAACCTCTCATCTTTGTCGAGAATTTTATCATTCATCTGCCCAAGCACTAAGCCAACGACCGGCAACAAGGCGGATTTCCCTTAAGAAGGGATTGGAAACCTGTCTGATTCGTACTTCTGTACACTACTGGTCAATTTGTTCCTGTACTAAAGGGAAAAACCCTTGTTCGTTGCCCGTCGGAGTTAGAAATTATTTAGTATTTTCAGAGCCGTCGCTGCAGCGGAATCTGGAAAAGAGAATTTCTGTTTCGCATCTAATTTTTACATTTAATCAGAACAGTTGGTTGAGCTGGTAGTTTGCTTTCTCACGGAAAGTCGTCTTATCACATGATTGCGAACATCATCGGTTTCGCGCAATACATTCTTATTCAAGATTAATTAAGTGAACTCGCTGAAAAATTCTTCATGTAACACAGAAGAAACATCTAAGAATTTCATTTGTAATTGAAAAAATATGTCAAAGAATAGGAACATACAAAGAGCTGGAATTCCTGAAATCTTCAAATCCCTGGGTTTTCCTGCCAATGTAGATACCTTTGTCATGTAAATTGGAATCCACCATTTATTCATCACAACACTTCTCATAATTTGTCTCAATAATACATGTGTTACTTTAAGATACTTACTTCTATAAGCTAGAGATATGTAAAGGACTTCGGGGCTTTAATAAACTGAATGGAACTTCCCTCTTTACTGCTGGATTTTGTCACTTAATGATGAATGAATGGTTAATATCAACTTAACGTTGAAGGTAATTTCTGAAGGTTGTGTTCGACTTTTTGTGTATGTAGTGACATAATCTCTTGTACTTTCGCATGTTTAGTTTTAGTTATTTTCAATTTCCTCTCGGGTCCCCATTAGTCTCTTGCTCCTTCTTCGTAACTGTATTCTATGTTATTACATTGTTTCTAATAAACAAATTTGTCTCGGTCGCGAACAAGTTACGACAACAACTTATGTTGCTCCCAGAACTCCGACTCCCTTTTCACGCCATCCAAAACACGTAAACTTCTACTCCGTATTTAATAATCCCTTGTAATGGCTTAAGTCGTGTGCATATTCGATGATAAAAAGTCGGTTATATTAAAGCCCTTGTTTAACACAACTTACCCTTCCCTCCCCTGCTACGACCTCACCTAAGGTAAAAATTACTATCACCCGTGTTTTCAATTTTCAGGGACATCCTTTTTCTTGTACTTATCTGCTAGAGAGTTTTGTGCCAGCAACGATGTTTGACGCTAATCCGCCTTCACAAATTTCCCCTGTTATTTAATCCTCCTCTCATGTTTTCTCATTTTTCATTTCTCCTCGCAGCCAAGTCGTCTTCGTCAAGAACACTTTTAGTATCATCTCACTTACACAGGGCATTATTCACACTTTTTCTTTCTTGTCTTTTCATTTTTATACCCCTTTTCTTTTTTGTTTGCGTCACGTGTACATTTCGTTCTTCCTCACCGCTTCTTTCTCTTAAGAAGCTTGTTAAAGTGTCGCGTCAGTCAGTTGTTTTCTCGTTTTCAGGAGACGAATTTCTGCGTTAAGTGAAAGTTCTTGTTCGGTTCTATTTCCTTGTATAGCGTTCTACATCCCACGACATTTTCTGCCACTTAGAATGTAGACTTCTTATTTTTTTTTTGCTTAATTACTCAGAATTTGGAAATGTTGGTCTCCATGTGGGATTCTGCCATCCCAAGACTCCTCTCTGGGTACAGTGTTGAAGAAAGAGAGTATAATCTTTGACAAATGAGTAGAGAATACACGTTTTTGTTTTTTTTTTGTTTGGTCAGACAAACACAGCATGCATGCATATTGGGATTCGAACGTTAGTTCTTGCTTATTATATAGTCCAATAACATATATATTGTGTATTGTGAGTAGACGTATTTGTGCCTGAGTAATGAATTAATTCGCAACCTTGTGCGAGGTAAATGGACAGAAATAAACAACAACGTTTACGCACATAATTTTTAATTGTGCGTAAACTAATTTTCAAAACTTGATCTAGATTTCGGTGGAATTTTGCGATGTACATTTTTCAAATGTTGCCACGGAAGTGTATTCGCGTCAACTTTTGAAAAAGGTGGATCGCAAAATTCCGCCGAAATCTAGATCAAGTTTTGAAAATTTGTTTTTGAATTGTGCGCAAACTTTGTCGTTTATTTCTGTTTATTGTGCATAAGTCACTTATCAAAAAATCATTCACGTTATTGCACAAAAAAAAAATAATTGATTAGTCAGTTGATCAGGTTTCGTCAAGTCTGGATTCAAAACCATGAATGATCATAGTTATCATCAAACTATAATGACAGATCATTCATAGTTTTGAAAAGTCTGGCCCATATCTCACGAAACCTGGTCAACTGATTCTTTTTTATCCAACAATGTGTGTAATATTTTGATAGAATCCATTGTTGCCTCAAAACCCGCATGTTCTCTATTTAAACTCCATGCGTTTGAATTTTGTATTTAGTGTTTGCTTTCTATTCTTTACCCTCAGGGGCACATTTTTTTGTGAGTACGGGGAGTGACTTGGCGTCCCCCGAGGTGACCGAGCCATGTAGTGTTCAGTGATCACCTTGTGTTTGGCACAGCATGGTCTTTATGTGTTCTCGTGCCATTAAACTTCAAATAACCAAGCAATTAACCCAACTTCATCCAGTGCATTGTATTGTTGACACTTTAGTTTTCTTTCCACGTTATATTTAATTCATTAGTTTTAGTGCTATTTGTATTTCATGACTGGCTGTATCATGTTTCAACTGGCTTTAGTGTGCTTAATCCTTTATGTTTCAATCATACCTTAGAACTGAGAACCTATTAAGCTAGGTTTTTGTCACTAAACTCAAAATCTGCGCCTGCGTCAGAGTTTTCCGCATACCGCACCATGTACAGTTGAAGGGCTTGCAGCAAAAAGGGGTTAGCTCTGTTATGAATTTCCTCACGGGGAGTGGCATGACGTCCCCGAGGAGCCTGAGCCTTGTAGCGTTCCGTATTCACCCTGTACTTGGCACAGCATGGCCTCAGCAGACTCTTCTGCCATTAAACTCCAAACCAACCAACCAACCAAATTCGTTTTGAATAATTTTGGGAAATAAACAAAATATTTTAAAATTTGAAGTTTCAACTAACATAAAAAATTATTTTTCCATTGACAGTGAATGCTTTACAGTGAATGCTTTTGGGCATGGTTTTCCAGAGAAAATTCCTTCTTTCACCAAATGAAGGAATGATTGCTTTAAAACTAAAAAGAGAGTTGACTTGACCAAAAATGGAGCTAACCCCTTCTTACTGCAAATCCTTCAGTTACTAAATGCAAGGTTCGTTGGTTTTTCTCCAGACTTGACAGTTAAAATGTACTGTCTTTTTTTTGACATCAGCCTGTTGTTTACTGAACGACCAATTTTTCTGCGTTCTTTAATTTCTTCATCTGTTCCATAAATCGCCATTATCTGAAGGCGCTTTGAATGAGAACGAGTCTCTTCCACCCGTAGAGTATCGCCGGGAAAAGGTCCAGGAGTGATGTTCCGCCAAAATACTCCCGAGTTTGCCCGCAATAATAATTTTTAGTAATTTGTTTCCAGGGGCATTCGATAAATGAGATGAGGTTGGCGAGCGATGGGAATAAGTTTGTGCTTATGGCAAGTGTTTTCGAATAGGGTGTGTGTGGGGGGGGGGGGGCTGTAATTTGTGGCATAACATTCTGAGGCTTTGATGAGGGAAGGGAAGAAACAATTCCGCAAATTTCGATTACGTAAATCTTTGGCGAAATTATCTGAAAGAACTTCCACTTCACTTTTGATTGCCATTAACCTAAGCGGGAAGATTGAAAAGGTTTGATTAAAGCCTCTGCCTAATTAAATATTTTAAGCGCCTTGTCAGAATAGACCGGGCGAGTCGATTAAATTTAATTTGAAGATAAAGGAAAATCGGTATTTATTAAAACGTACGGCCGGTTTCCATCGAATACGCCACCGTCAAAAGTGCACGTTTGTCTAAACAAATTAGGTGCCCCCAACGTAATAATTTCGAGAGCGAGAAAGATTGCTTCCCACCCCTACCCCGAAGGGGAACGAGGAGAAACTAAATGAACTAGAATATTTCGCCTGTAGCAGCGTGATCAAAGTGGAGTTTAATTCTTGTCCTTCGTACAGGTGCTTTGGGGAAACCCCTCCTCCCCCCATTGTAAAAGTCGAATGCATTCAGGAAAATTGCTCATATCCACGAGAGCTTTGATGTTAGCTATTAGGCGAATTTGGCATGCTTTCGTAAAAGCCTGTGTGTATTGTGTTATTTACTTGTTTGTAGCGCAGGGACTGGCATAATCAACGCATGAAGATTCTATTTTAGAACCAAGAATATCCTTCTTATTAAACACTCATTTTGAAGGAGCTACTAAAGAGCAGTGACTGAAATATGAAAATATCGATAACTTTTATATTCATAGTTACATCGGTGTAGGAATGGATGTTTTTACTTTTATATTTTGTAATCGATATATTATACACTTGTTTCCTTTATCTTCAAACTACCAGTGCAAATTTCACAATCTCATATGTGATCGCTTTCTAGACCGTTTCTCATTTTTAGGCAGCTTCTGAAAAGCATGTATTGTCCATCTATTGTCATGCTCTGTAATGACGTGTCCAGCCAACTTCCATTTCAGTTTCTTTATGCATATGAGTATGTCATAGATCTTGGTCTGTTGTCTCACTCAAGTATGTCTCTTCCGATCCGTCCTTGTAATACCTAGCATACATCCTTCCATACTTCTTTGTTTGTGTAGTTATACACACACACACACGTGATAATTTGAAGAGTGAAGAAAATTTAAATAGGGTAAACAAAGGAAAAGCAATAACAGAAGCTATAATAGAAACAGCATTTAGTACTGCTGGTCCTCAAAAACAGCTAGACATTAGGATAGTTTCAGAGAAAAATTTGATGTGTAAAACAAGGTAAATGAAAGTCGGATGGACGTCATCCAACAAGAGTAAAATTGAATATGTTGCAGGCTGTAAAACAGTAAGAAAATGCATTGCAGAATATATAACATACAATGGCGATCTTGATGAAATTTTTAAGGAAATAGAGAGAAAAATTCGATTCTAACCTTTACAAAGCAGAAATAACAATTTCGCAGGAAGAATTTGCAAATACTGCTGAGTTACCACTAGTTCTTTGAAGAAGAAGTTGCAGGAAGGGATAAAATCATGACTGATATACTGAAAGAAGCTGGAGAAGAATTTGAAATGCAGTTAGATTGTTTACGAAGTGTTTGAATGAAAGGAATGTGCCAGAAGATTGGAAGAATGCAGTGGTGATACTTCTATTTATAAAAGGTGATAAAGGGGACATAAGGAATTACAGACCTATCAGCCTTCTTTCGATTTTGTACAAAGTCTTCACAAAAGTTTTAGTGAATAGGCTAGAGGAAGCACTTGATTCCAATCAACCAAGAGAACAAGCAGGATTTTGAAGTGGATATAGCACAGTAGATCATACACAAGTAGTAAGAGAAGTCATAGAAAGAACCAATGAACATGATCTAATCCTCTGCATTGGATTGATTCCGTTCATTTGTTCGTAAAGCCATGAAAAGCTGTGACATAGAACCAGATTATATTGCACTCATCAAAAATATCTATCATAATGCAACTGCTACAATTAGAGTACACAAGGAAAGAAATAAAATCAAGATTATGGTAAAGATGTAAGGCAAGGTGATACAATATCGCGGAAACTTTTTACTGCTGTTCTTGAAGTTTTCAGAGTTGAATAATGTAAACCAAGTAAAAAAGTTAGGTTTAAAATGAACATAAGTAAGACAAAAGTTATGTTTAATAATTTCATCGGAAAAGGTAGTATTGAAGTTGTCAAAATGGGGTTGGAGGAGGTTGAAAATTATCTTTCCCGATCCAATAGGTGACTATTGATGGAAACATTATGGCTGAAATCAATCGCAGAGCTTGGATGCAGAATGTTCAGAAGAAATATGCCATTGTGTCTGAAAAGAAAAAGTCTTCAACTAGTGTGTGCTTCCTGTTCTGACGTATGGGTGTGAAACATGGACATTGACAGCAAAGGCAATTCAGAAACTTCGGACTACACAAAGAAAAATGGGAAGGTATATGTTTTAGGTATTCCAAGAGAAATACTTGGATAAAGCAAAAGAGCAATATCTGCAATGCAATCACATGAGTAAAGAGACTGGAATGAAAGTGGGCTGAGCACATCGTTAGAAGGTATGATAATAGATGTACAATAGAAGTTCTTGAGTGGCTGCCGTAAAATGCGAAACGTCCCAGAAAGTGACCACATACGAGATGGGTGGACGAGATTATCAAATTTATAGTAGTAGTTTGAGAAGGAAAAGCTACAATTTCAAAGACCTACTCCAGAATCTACAGCCGTCAAGTTGTGGACGTTCATGGTACTGGGAAACTGGAAGTCTCTTGAGTTAATGGTCAGGCTTGCTAGTGCTGTCCATGGGAGCTGTATTGTATTGTATTGTGTTGGTGAATATAACTCTGATGATTTGGCTAATAAGACGTGACTTTCTTAAATAACGTTCTTAAATAAGGTTTTATACCACTTGGTTGGTTGGTTAATTGTTATTTAATAGCGGAAAGACCTGTTTGTATAAAAGCCATATTCTATACCAAACGCAAAGTAATTACGAAACGTGAAAAACGTTAAATGGCGTAACACCTCGGGATCGTCACGTCACTGAGAAAACTAATGGAAAGACGAAGCACTATGAGTATGCATTTGATAGCAAATAACCATTTTTGTTAACACACATAGAGACTTCTGGGTCAGAGTGCCGCGTCATTTGGAAATCTTGGTTCCAACGTTTCGGACGTGATTGCACACATCTTCTTCAGGGAACTGAAAGTGAAATAACCTCTTCTTCTGCAGGGAACTGAAGGTGAAAAAAAAATTTTCGCGGACTCTGACCGCGAAAGCCGTGAAAGTTTAACCATTTTTGTTGCATGTTAAAAAGTTGCTTTTGCTGTTTAAATATTTCAAAGGTATATGGCTTTTTACGCAATCGTTGTAGAAAAACGCAAGAAATTAGATATAATGCTTTGTGAATTTCATGGGGGGTTAGTGGTCTG
>JJRW01S0007673.1:9772-21039 GCA_001188405.1 Loxosceles reclusa | reverse complement strand
AAAGGAAACCGTCTATACCAGGACGGTTTAAAAATTTATTTAGCAAACCTGGAAATCAACGTCAGGTTACTCTGTCGTCTTCTTAATAAGACAGCTTATGGGCAATAGTCTTTTCTGCAACAACGCTGGGCCTCTTTCTCACTAACCTTGCGTGTTGCCCACCTCTCTATTTACTTTCTTGCCAGACGGTCTGCGGGCGTGGAATTAGTTTAATTTTTGGGCAGTTAGAGTTAGGGGGTTAGTAAGGTCGTTACAATGTGTTAATTAAACAATTTGAAATTGTAACTAACCCAACACTTTTCACTTTGGTTTTTAGTACCTGGACTAAGACATCTATTCATGCTTCGTAATGTAGCTAGTCGCACGTTACATTATGTCAATCAGCAGTTTGTTATCAAGACAGCTCTCAACTTGGTCACCAACTATAACCTATCTCACTCCAATGGGTATCAGGACAAACGTTTCGTAGGGGAGAAGATGAAAGGGATAAAACTAACTATAAGACAGTGTGCGATCAGCGTGTGTAGAGAGTGAGAGATTTGATAAAATTCTTGTGATGACCCTTATGTGCAGAAGCTTTCATGCTTGAGTTTTCTCTCTTTCGTTCGATGCCTTCTTCCAGCTTGGATCGTATTATCGGGTATGTTATATTATACTTGATTAGGTTATATTGTTGAGCATTTAATAGTACAAAGGCCTGCAAAGGCCATGCTATTCTGACGAGGGTACCAATGTAACAAGTGACCCTGTCGATGCCGAGTTTGCGTATTCTGTTTGGGGAAGGAACCTCACATACCGCAAATTGCACTGGTACTTCAACATCCGAAATTAGACATCACTCTTCCTACTCGCCAAGCGGAGACCATTGTTAAACGCTCAAGGAATGGAGAGTGTGACATGTGCGTAATTGTGTTTGTAATATATACATATTGTGACACTAGTTGAGATCGGGACAGAAAATCTCTAGAAAACAGAACTTGGGACAGAAAATCTTTAGAAAACAGAACTAGAGACAGAAAATCTCTAGAAAATAAAGTAGGATTTGTTAACTGAAAAGAGTGTTCCCGATTGTCCAGGCTAACTCATCATGAGAGGATGAGTTTTCCTGCAACTGAAATATCGGTTTGCACGCTAGATACATCTAAAAATAAATGTTCTTCCATGTTTAAGGCTTGTAGATATACAGGATCGTTTTGAACTCGATTTGTGTTTTTACGCCAGAACGTGAGCCCGGAAACCAAACAGCACGAGTTTTCAGAGTTTTCCGAAAGTTACTGAAGCAAAACTAAACTAAACGTAATCAAGATAGCAGTGTTTTGCTATAAGAAACACAATAAATGAAGCTTAAATAGGTTTCCATTTATGTCTGATAGCAATTTGAGACAACTGTCTTAATATAAGAAATCAAAATGTCAAAGCTTTTCGACAAAAGTAGAGCACAATCTGGCACATGGATACAAATCAAACAAAGCAACAGTAATGTATGCGAAGTTAATTTAAATAATCAAGTTGAACAAATGAGTATTTTAATTGGTCAAAGTCAAAGTACTATGAAAGTACGTTTTCCAAAAATATAAATTTGTAATCTTTGCATTTCTTTCAAAACGTTCAAAATTTTAATTCACTAATTTTGTAGGGCCGATTTTGGCTTAGGAAAGTAAGTTTAATTAACTTGCAAGTAATGTTTCCGGCTAATCTTGTGGAGAACCAATTATGTTTCACTCTGGCATTTTCACAACAGTCGGCGTTTCCACTCTTCTTGCTTCACTCGAAGGAGGTCGAGTTTAAAGTATGATCCGGTTTCAAACACTTTCCGGAATAACTAAAATTCTTTTCAGGAATAAAGTGTTTTGCTATTCGAAGCTTTGTGCTCTTTTAAAGGGTATCCGTCTATTGAAAAATGTTTTCTTTTTTTGACACGTAACCTGTCGTTCTTCTATACCGAGTTTTTTTCAACGACATTTCATGACGTTTCGTCAGCTCGTTTTTCTATTTTCGTCTTCTCTTCTTGCAGAATCCGATGAAAGACTAGTTTTCTCTGTTTGTTTGATTTTACATTAATTGGGGTTGGTAGTGTTTCATATGATCGCTACATAACCTAACGAACTAACAAAAATAAGTAATTTTGACAAATCAATAGTATTCGCAAAAACCGATCTTAAAACCACTTCAGCTCTTGATAAAATATAATTATTAAGTAAAAAAAAAAAAAAAAACCACTTGTGAGCCCCTCCCCCACCATACACACGAGAGACACGTATATGAAGCAGTCACTGTAACTGTCGGCGTAGCTGAATTGAGAATGCGGTCGATTGGAAGAGACAGATCAGGTATTGTAATCTCATTTGAACAAAAGGCGACTTGTTACATTAACCCCCCATCCTCCCGAGGAGGGGACACTTAGTAGTTACAGTTCAAAACTCGAGGTCAGAAAGGTCAGAACTATGACCAGACCTCTCTCAAAATCGTGAGGGATGATGTTAGGTTCTTTCCACAACATATATGGATAATACGCTGCATTTGCAGCCATTAGCGTAGTATAAATGAGAAAGCTGTCGTTCTGTAACTGGCAAATCCGGGGTACGAATACCTTCTTCGACGCGTTACAAGCTTTACAGTGATATGCAATAGGAAGTGCAAAAAGCTTAAGAAAAGTAATATACAACAATAAACTAATTTAAGCACGTTTTGAAAGACTGTAGCACAAGTAATTTTGTGTTACTTGTGCCACAATTGTTAAAAACATGTTTGCATCAACCTCTGCCCGAGGGGTTGTCGACGTAAAAATCAATTATTCTTACATTTCGTCCTAAGAAAACAGAAGAATTTCATCATGGAAATCCTCGGTGCCTAGAGACATGCTAAGAATTAATGAATTAATGCATATCAAATGGAATTAAGAACGAGAATTTAAGTACTTAATTATCCCGTTCACTCTCATATATGGGTTCAAGTGTCAGTTTCAAATGAGAAAGAGCTTAAGCCCTCGAGGAAGAGGAAAATCCGAAATTTCTCGGACTCGGTGACTTCTTTATGAACAATAAACCCGGATTTACGACTAGTTGTTCCAGAGTCAACAAA
Organism: Loxosceles reclusa; assembly: GCA_001188405.1. NCBI lineage: Eukaryota > Metazoa > Arthropoda > Arachnida > Araneae > Sicariidae > Loxosceles > Loxosceles reclusa. The sequence goes on along the minus strand of JJRW01S0007673.1, from coordinate 17,958 downwards.
GAAGTCAATTTTAAGAGTCAATATTTACGGTAAAAACTCGTATGAGCGAAAACAGCAGGGAATGATAAAGCGTAATTTACGACGCATTCGGTACGAGAAAAAAGCAAATAGATTTCTCTCTCTCCTTCTCTAACAGTGCTTTCAATATTTGCAGAAGCTTCCGCTTACGAATATTACGATGGTTAGAATTATAAAGCGATTAGCCAAAGGGAAATAATTAAAACATTCGAAACGGGATAAGGAAACGGGAGAGGAAAGGAATCGCGTAGTCTGATGTTTCTCCCGAATTCAGGACTTCTTCCTCGACAGGATGAAAATTTATGTCTTAAAATTATTCGAAACACGTTTCGAGGAATATGTTTATAAGTGGAGTTATGCAAAGGAATTTTGAATTGCTTTCCAATTAGAAAAATAATTGTTCATTTACTGCATTCGAAAATTATTCTATTTATAAGAGAAGATAGATTTGTTTATGTGTGTAAATTGCAGTTTTGATTTAAGAGAAACAATTACTTTGCATAGGGAATCAGGGAACTGGGTACTTCTGCGCTGTATTTTTATTTTATATTTTTTTTATTCGAGAATGAGGCATACTAGTGTTGGTATAAATGGCTTTGCAAGTTTGCAACCACGTTCGAACATATAACAATGCCACAGCTTTACAGTGAAATGTTGAGGCACCACAAGCCTGGTGCTAAAATAATTATTTCTTCTTTAATTATGTAATGTCCACCCACAAAAGGCTTCAAAGTATGCATAGAATTACAGCATCGGCGTTACCGTAATAGGTTAAAGCGGCCTCTCTAGAGCTCTGGGAATGGCTGATCCGTTGGTTCGAACCCCAGAGTGGACGAAAAGTAAAGTTTTTCTTTACAAGTATTGTATTTTTGTTGATTATGCTAAGTTATTGTATTATTGTTTCTTATGTTAGGTTAATTGTATCTTTGTTGCTTAAGTTATTCTATCTTTGTGTTTTAAGCTAAGTTAATCTGTCTTTGTTTCTTAAATTATTGTATATTTGTTTCTTAAGTTGTTGCATTGTTGTTTCTTAAGTTGTTGCATTGTTGTTTCTTAAGTTACTGTATCTTTGTTTCTTTAATTAAGTTATTTCATTTTTGTTTCTTAAATTGAGTTATTATATCTAAGTGATCTACACGTATAAAACTTGTTTTCTAACTTTGATCGTAGTTTACATAATGTCTGTGCATCTGAACTATTACCTGACACCGAAGTTTCCACTGAATAAATTTTCTATTCAACGTACTATAATCAAGTTTGGCTACCTCATCCTGGGAGCCTTTCAAATTCCATTTAAGGCTGTAGTTAGTCTTTTGAGGTTGTTCAATTTTAGCAAGCAAAAAGCAGAAAAATCCATAGATGAGGCATATTTAACTAGGATGCCTACAAGTGGTATGGCCTTCAAATCAGTCTCACGTTCATACGCGCCGTGTAGTTCTCTGTAGGTCTGGTGGTATGATAGCTCGACTTCACCTGGTATAGAGAAACCTTGCAAAGAAAAGACAGGACTGTCGATGTACGGGTTTAAATATATTGTGTCGATAATAAGCTGCATTAACCTTTACATGATTTGATGCCACCCAGTCTATAGTGAGATTTCCCTTGGATTAGAAACCCGCGACTACCATAAACCCTGCAACGATCCTAGTAACTTTTCAACCAGATTAACATAAAAACCCAACAAACGGAGAATACTAACTTTTTGTCTGCCACCTCAGAACCTCAGAAAAAAAGAAGGTAAGGTAATGCGAGATGGCGACACGTCAAAGAAGACGGGAAGACCCTCGTTCCTCACAAAAGACTTAGATAATAAGCTTACTAGAAACCGTCTGTGTAGTTCACTTGACAGAATGGTCGGTCCAGAGCTGACATATCAAAGTTTAAGCCCAGGCGTCAGGGAAGGGAGTTTGTTACAATTAGCGCCGGAACATAGTCTCACACATGGAGTCATGGACTCTTTGCCCTTGCAGTCTACACTCGAGCTAAGGTTCGTGGCTTCGCCTCTTGCTCAACGTGGGGAGGATATGAGCCCTCCACAGAATATTTAGTTAATAAGCTGCCCAGCAGCTCTCGGCTTAGTTCATTTGGTATAACGGTCGCTCCGGAACTGAGAGATTGAGGTTCAGGTCATGGCGTCGTCAAAGAGCCTCTGTTACAACCCTTTCGGAAAACTTCCTTTGCAAGAACAAATCCACTTAGAGCGATTCGTTGTGAACTTTCAGACAATAGCAAATCGTGCGTACCTCTTTTTTCCGATTAGGTAAGCCCATATCTCGTCAAACTGACAATACACTACCTATAAACTAACAATACACTAAAAGACCGGACGCCAGTGGATATGCGTAAAATCCGACTGCATATCGTATGTTATGCAAATCCAGTGCTCGCAGGTAACATGTTAAAGCTAAATACGATACACGAAGTGGTAACGTCGTTAGTTGTGCGTCAAATTGTAGCAGTATTTCGAAACGAAAGGAACTTAATGACTTTGAAAGAGGTGTTATATTTGGTTGTCATATTAGTGGAAAGTCTATTCGCGTAATTGCAATAGAATTATCACATCCATGGTCAACCGTTCGTGATGTCGTGAAAATTGGAAGATTACGGGAGTTGAGATACGAACTGCACACGTTGGTCATACCTGTAAACCGACCGAATGAGACTGGCGTGTCCTGCAGCGTAAGGTTAGTAAGAACCGCAAGAAACCATTACAAAGTTTCAACAGTGAGTTTCAACGGACAACAGGGGTTACGGCGCACCCCAATACTTTGGAACTGCAATACCCTCAATATCCATAGATGTGTTGCCGCACACAAACCAAACATTAAGCATCCAACAAATCCAGCAGACTCGCTTGGTGATTGCAACATCGCAACTGGACTGTTTACCCCTAGAAAACTGTTTTACGACGACGAGTCAAGCTACACGCTCTTCCAGTCGGATGGGCATGCTTGTGCTTGGCGAATGACAGGCTAGCGTCTCTTACCCGAGTGCATTGTTCCAACTGCCAAGTATGGTGGTGGTGGTGGTGGTGTACTTATTCAGGAGTGTTTTTCGTGGAATGGCATGGGACCTTTGCAATTTTTTGTGGTAAATTGTACGCAGACACCTTAATGAACATTTGGTATATCAGGTTTGTCCTACGCTCTGGCAATTTTACGGAATGGTTGAATGTTACTTCCAGGACGACAACGCTCCATGTCATGTTTCAGCCTCTGTCAAACAGTGGTATCAAGATATGGATGTAAAACGTCTTCCCTGGCTTGCTCAGAGTCCTGACCTAAACTCCATAAAACATTTGCGGGACGAGATAGGGTTAGAGCGACGCTTATGTACCAAGTTACTGCTTACGTTGCGGACCAAGGAACATATCCGAAATCTACAGCTGTGCTTCCGACATTCTTGCATCAAGAATGGACACACATACCCATAGCTTTGCATCAAAACGTTTTTGTGAGTATGTCCAGAAGGCTTGCTATTATAATTGCAGCACGTTCGGGATCATCTCCCTATCAATGCATGTATTCTTTCTCCCATATACCATCACACCTTGCTGTCCGGTCCATTAATGTAGGGTAGTGTATATCACCTCTCATCCGCTAGGTAGTGTATGGTATAGTCGCTTGTAGACCACTTGCTTGTGACGTTTACGAGAAAACGATTACCGATTACAACTGAATATGATATATCCGGAAAAGCTATGAAAAATGTCACTGATATTTGAGACATTCAAGAGGGCGAACGAAATAATAAAGCACAGAAAAAACATATAACCTTGACTAACTTGGCGTAAGACCACCTTTCTGCTACAGAACTACTTGCCATCCCTTGCGATGGATAAATAGAGGGCTCTGTATAGTTTGAAGGGGGATCTTAGAACATTCTTCTTGAAAAACATTGATGAGTTCCGGTAATGATTATGAACATCGATAGAGCGCTCAGCTATTTTCTCCAGCAATTACCACAAGAGATCTGGTCAATTGAGATCGGAGATTGTGAATGCCATGGCATATCTGAAATTTCATCTTGCTGCTCAGAAACCCAGTGCTGAACGATGCAAACTGCGTGAACTCAGGCTTTGTCATCTTGATAAAGGAGATCACCATTAGGGAATACTCCTTCCGCCATGGGATGGGCCAGTTCACTGAGAAACATACCCGTTGCCAGTGACTTGACATTGCTAAGTAATGATGGGTCCGATAGAATGCCACGATATGACTGCCCAGACTATGACTGAATCCCAGCCATGTGTTTCAGTCTTGGTAACAAACAATCCGGAGCGTATGTTTGTGATGGCACTTTCCATCTTTGTTAGAAATCGGAAAAAAATGTAAAACTCGATTTATCCAACCAAATGCCCATTTTTTTCATTTCTCCACAGTCCAGGATTTATCACTTTGGCGCCACTGTCTCCTCACAGCATCATCGTGAGCACTGATGAGTGATTTTGGACTGGCAGCTCATTCAAACAAAGCGTGTTTCTTGAGTTCCCTTCGTGCTGTTTTGGTGCTGATAGTTTTGCGAGTACGGCATTCAGCTGAGCAATCACTTTTGCAACGGTAGATTTATCTTTTAGCACAACCTCTGTAACGTTCTTCGGTCTCTGGCACTCAACACACATTTCCATCTACGCTAGTGTTTGCCAGATGCAGTTTATACAGTCTTATTGGATATAGTCATAATCTGGGACACCGTGGTGAAACACCAAGAACTTTATCTACCCTGGTTATCGAAGCACCCACGATAGGAGTCTGAGAAATTGGACGACTTTGGAATTCGGCCACCTATGACATGATTCCATCGCAAAAGTCTATACTAATATGCTTCCAATGTGTGGTAATGTTGTAATGCACACCCACAAAAGACTTAAAAATAAGCTCGGACTGACAAAAGTCGGCGTAGCTTAACTGCTTAAAGCGGTTCTCCGGAGTAGAACGTTCCGGGTTGGATTCTCGGAGTCGACAATAAGTAAAGATTTTCTTTACAAATGGCTCCCGAACAGGGACTCACACTAGTGGCCAAGGACCCAACCGTTAGGTCCACCACTCGAGATCAGGTCGATATCTTGACCTCTCTTTCAAGTGGGGGAGGGTGTAATGCCCACCCATAAAAAGACTTAAAAATAAGTTTGGACAGACAAGAGTCGGCGTAGCTTAACTGGTTAAAGCGGCTCTCCGGAGTAGAACGTTCCGGGTTCGATTTTCGGCGTCGACAATAAATATTTTCTTTACAATGTGTAATAATACTTCCAACGTATAGAGGACCTTACACAAGAAGTTGCATGAGGCAAAAAGAACAGCTCCACCAATAAACACGACTGTAAAACTCACGTAAATTAAGGCGAACGTTTTAAGAGGTGTTTCCACCCTGAAGGTGTTCTGTTTCAGTCGAAATTAATATTTAAATAGAAAGTTTTAATGCTGTTAATAGGTTTTATTATCAAGTACAGTCCGGACTTAAATAATGTGACAACATTGGGTTTACGTTATAAAGCGTTCGGCCGTTCTAAACCAGAATATTGCTCCATAATTTGGCATCCGTTCCCTCTTTGTGTATTCGCATATTATGGACAGAATTCAAAATAAATATTTGTGGAACATGTTTAACAAACTCACTGGTACTTACTTCCATGATGATAGCATTCTTTACATCTTTGATTATATTTCAAAATCCAATCTCTGGACTGCCGACGAGTTACTCTTACAGTTTCTGTTTCTAAATACGATCCTACGTGGTCACTTCTATATTGCGGGCATTAGCAACGCATTTCTTTGAATTACTTAAATTGCTATGAAGACAATGAGAAGACTTTACATCAACTTTTACATTCAACTACTGACACCCTCAGCTCACAGTTTTTTTGCTGTTGAGATTTTTATAACCCTCGTTCCACACATCATTTTCTGTCTGTCTCTTAACATGTTTAGACAAAGGTATTTCACTAATGTGTAACTTTACTTATGTATATTTTATTTATTTGATTTTAGCCTAACTATCTATCATCTCTATCATTGGATTAATTATCTGTTGAAATATTATGATAATGTCCCACCTTAGGTGGAACCTCTTTACCCCAGCAGAAAAGGTGTCGCTTGTCGGCTCCTAGCCGATGCCATAGGAGAGAGTAGCAACCGCCTTTGCCCGAAGTCAGCCCATTGGGTGACAAAGTTGCGTTTCTCAGTGAAGGCAATTTTGAACCCTGTCACAGCGGTGTTAGATCCACGTCTCGGAATCCGTGGAGCATCAGGCGGTGTGTACCGACCACGGCCTCCGCACCTTCCGGCGGAACCGAAATCCCAGCAGCGGTGTTATCTACAACTTAAGCTAAGGTCATATTTCTCCTACACGAGGAAAGTGACGAGAATATGCACTGTACAGATGGATTTACACTTCTAATGAAGGCAAGTGTACTGAATAAATCAATGCCACAGCCCTGATCGTCGTGAAATGTTTCATTACGCCGCTGTAACTCACAAGACGTGATACCATCAAAATATTTCGGTTAAACAAGAAAATGGCCACTCTGTGTCACTTAGATTTTTGAAGCTGGTCATTATCGAGTGCCCCCAAGTCCTGGTGACTACGTAGCGTACTTTCCAGTTTCCTGAATGCATTACCAACTGTCGGAATTGCCAGCTTTGGACCCTCCGTTCCACAGCAAAAAGCCACATAAATAGCCCCAGTCTTGGCTGCCGAGCGGGTACTTCCCTGGTAACTGACCCTATATCAACGGTTTGGCCTGGGATGGATGTCTAACGGTACTGCGATTATCCACAACTTATTCTGGAAGGGGATGTTTCTGTCTGGCCGAAGTTGCGGAGCACAGCGTACCTGTTGCTCCAGGACGACGAAGCATGAAATTACTTACTCATACTGTTTCATAGTTGACGGCAGATTCCTAACTTCGAACCTACAACATTTAGAGGAGGTCAATATCCAATGTCACTTGAACCATCAGACATACGTTGCATTATAAGGAGGAAAATCATAATAACAGATTTGGCTTCTTCACATGAATGCTGTGAATTTTTCCAGGGGTCATTTCAGGAGTTCCTCACTTCACGACAGTGCATTTGGAGAGTGGGGAGCAAACGATTACAACACTGCGCTTCTCAGACTTTGGCTTCAATGAATCTACACCTTCACTGAAGTTCCCTGTGATTGCCTGAGAAAAATCGCGGAATCGTGTGAGTTGGCAGCTTGTTTGAATTGAGGACGATCTGAATACGGCTTCAAGTTGCTGAAATGGAAACGGGTGTTCTGCGAATGCTTAAGCACACTTTTACGGTAAACTCAGTGTAGCTGCTACGTGCCACAAAAGATGCAAATATTAAAGCTGTTTCGAACTCTTACAATTGATTATGTAGGAAATGAAGCATTTCAAGTCGAACCTTATTATACTGCTATAAGTTTTCGGCATGTCTTCGGGTTAGAAAATTTGAGACTAAGGAACTCGCAGAATAATTTTTAAAATTTCTATTTAACATTTATCGTTAGTCAAATCAAATAGGTAATAAAAATATTTGTATTTTATCAATATTGAAACGAAAAAGAAAGGAAAATTTCTGTAATGTAATCGTCATCCGCTAAAGCTTAGAAAAACAGCAAATAGTGGAGTTGTGCTGCGCTTTTTTGCGTCTAAGCAAGGAAGAGGAAACGTAAACGCAAATCAGGATCAGTGGCTCTGCGCGTGCGCGAGAATTTTCAGATGTAATCTGAAAGAACATTCTCTTGCTTTCTTGCCTTCGAAGGGTTCCTTGAAAAAATCTTTGAACCTTTCAAAATGAAACGAAAGCAGGCATTGAGAGGAATTCGTACTGCGAGTCTCTTGGATAAACGTTTCTTCTTACGTTCAGCAGTCTGTCAGAAATGTTCGAAATGGCTTGCTTCTGGATGGGTGAATAGGCAATCTGTCGTATTTGTTGTGCGAATATTGGAGGAGCTGCGAAGAAATTTCGCGCCAATTTCCACGGAGGCTGACAGTGGGTGTTGGACATTGCGAGATGCTTCCGGTTTGACGTCTTACGACGGTGAGTGATATTATTCGTTTTTGTTGTGTTGGTCACAGATATTTGCACACGGGTTAAATTAGTACTTTTGTTGTTGTTGGAATTTTCTGTGGATAATTAGAGAGTGTGAATTTAGTTATCGGCTCCACGGAGAAAAGG
>JJRW01S0007672.1:55702-69452 GCA_001188405.1 Loxosceles reclusa | reverse complement strand
AATTTTCAGTTACTCATTTATTCTTACAATTCAGTGTATATTTGGTTTTGTTAATATTTGAAATTTAAGTTAAACATGGCAAGTAAACATTCTTTTAAAGTTTGTAATTTAAGTTCATTTTTGGATGCTGACAAATGTCAGTTTCCTACTTCATGATGCTACGTTTGCGAGTAGTCATGCTCTACTTTTGAGCCCGGGTTCGCAAATCGTTGCAGCATACAGCATGCCATCTTCCGAAAGTTATCAATAGTTACCGCTTATACCTTTGAAAACTAAGTGCCCATTTAATAGTTTTACAATGATATTACAAGCTCTTCAATTAAAGGACGTATAGTGTTTAGTCGGTAAGAAAACATTTTTGAGACATTCCAGTTCATTTAATTTTTCTTACATTATACGTTCTTCTTGTTCCTATGAATTATTTATGAATATTTATGTATGCATGAATAAAAACGAAAAATAATCTGCAATATTACTAGAAGTGGCTGTGCGCTTTTTCACCCCAAGTCTTCTAATTTAGGAAGGAAGAGATTTATCCACCCCGCTACGGGAGGATAAGTGACTTCCTTCAGGTTAGAGGAAGTGCAACTGCAATACCCCTTCATCTCCTCCTCATGAGAGTAAAGATGGCCGCTAGTGGTGAGCCACGTGTGTGTGAACTCCTCTGCTTTGTTGTGAATAAACTGCCAACAACACCGGCTGATGTGATTATAAATGTCTGTGTGGACTTCTATAAAAGTGATCTCATAAGTGAAGCGAAAAATATATTATTGTGTGCTCTTCCTGAGGATTATTCTGCCAATTCCATCAATCGAAAAGGCTCTGTGTTGAAAACCAAGGCTCGTTTTGAAATGGAGAATATCGTCCTAGTATAAACTGACGCTCAGAAGAAGGGATTGTCTACAAACTTCGTTGCTGCCCGACTGGATAATATCCCTCCACTGCATCATGAAACTATCAGAACTTCGCCGAATTGAACAAGACTTACTGACCGCCAAACGAAACCTGAGCAATCTTGATGGAGTAGATGCAATACTAACCCAATTAAACCATATTTGTTCTGCCACAATACCGAGTAGTCACAGCATTGATAACACAAGAGAAACGAAATTTGTATTATGCTCCCCTCTTCCGCTGGTGAAGCTCCCCCAGTTACTTTGCTTACTACTGCTTCTTCCCCCTCCGCTCTTCACCCTGAGTGTCAGATGTCCCCTCCGTGTGGCGTCCCCCCACTGCAAACCGGACGACTGTTCCCCCTCCGGTGTCAATGAAACGCCGGATGAGCCCGGAGATGCTAATGATGACTTCCAAGTGACATCCATCGGTAGAAGACAGAGACGAAGGAACCGTGGAATAATGGGAACGAAATCAGCTGTATCTTTTCTTTCTGCTGCGTCCAGGCCAAGGAATAGAAACATTTACGTTGGACGCTGCCCTCCCTCAACTGAAACGGAGGACATTCGGAGTTTTTTGCAAACTGAAGGAGTGACAGTTTTCAATTGTAATAAGCTCAGCTCAAACACCGCTTTCTCTGCTTCTTTTTGTATTGAGATTGAGTCTCAATATTATGAATCACTACTAACCAATCCTGAATTGTGACCTTCTGGCGTCGTAGTTCGCCCGTACTTTCCACCTCGAAGGAGAAATACTCGTCCTATGGAGCACCGTGCATCAACTGCATATAACTCGTGGAACCGTCCAGGCCACGGGGAATATATAAATCACTCTTCTGGACAGCAATATAACTCCCTTCGTCCACTCCCAGTTTCCACCACTCTATTAATGGATACGCTGCTCCCGCATCTCCCTCAACACACAACTCTGCCTCCCGCAAATAACAGTGATGAGTTGTCTGACAGACGACCTAACTCTGTGTCACAGGTACCAAGGGGACTAAATAATTCAACTGCTTATTGCACAACCAAATTCTTTACTTGCTACTATCAAAATGTCCTTGGTCTTCGCTCGAAAGTGTCGCAGCTCTACTTATCAAACCTAGCTGAATGTTATGACCTACTATTTCTCACTGAGACCTGGCTTCAACCTGATATCATGGACTGTGAATTGCTTGATGATAGGTTCATCGTCTACAGGCAAGATCATGACCTCTTCTGCACCTTTAAACCTACTGGCGGTGATGTTCTAATAGCTGTTAAGTCAAACTTTGCTTCTTCTCTGATTTCATCTCACTCGGGTGTTTTTGAATGCTTGATCATTCGTGTTCATATTACACATAGTTTGAAGGTACTGTGCTGCTCGATCTACATGCCCCCAAACTCACCTCTGTCAATCTATCTTGAATGCTTTGAATCCTTAGAACGGCACTTTGAGACAGTATTGTGTCCCATCATAATTATCGGTGACTTTAATACCAACCTACTATCAAATACGTCTTCTCAGCGTACTGCTACGTCTAGTGTAAATCGTGAACTTTTATTCTTCTACCAAAAGTTGAACTTAGCCCAGTTTAACAGTGTTTCGAACACCTTTTGCAAATACCTGGATCTTATTCTCATCAGTGACAAATACTTCAACGTCCGGATTCTCCACTCGCAATACCCATTACTTCCGGAAGATCACCATCACCTGCACTTACCGCTCGTCTTGGATATGACTCCGGAAATTCACTTTACTTGCAAGAAAAACAAGGAGAAAGCTACTACACAGATGAAATATCTTTTCAGAAAAGGTAACTATGAACTTCTTTATGAGCTCTTTTCTCGCCAAGACTGGGAACCTCTCAAATCTCATAATGATCCCAATACGGATTTAAGGTGGTTTTACTCTGGCATTTACGATGTATTTAATATCACCATTCCTCGTTCTCATCATATACACTCCTCATCATATCCTCCGTGGTTTACGCCACAGATCATCATTACTCTCAAGCGTAAATATGCCCTCTGTCAGGGATGGCACTCCAGGGGTAATTTATCCGCCTATGAGGAATTTAGGTTATTGAGACGGTCACTGAAAACCGAAATTAAGTCTGCTCATCAGTTATATCACCGTGATTGTGAATCGAATATTAAGCTGAACCCTTCAGCCTTTTGGAACATTGTCAAGCGGTGTCGGAATAACAGGCTCCGCCCTACTACTTTGTCTAAAGACGGAATCTTCTTGGCTGAGAGCTACAATCCTGCTGACGCTTTGCTGATTATTTTCAGTCTCTTTACCGTCAAGTCTTCATCTGTTCCCACGATCCCGACTCACGAGAATCTCTACGGAAACTTGGATACCCTAAGCTTCGTGATTACTCGAGAAGACATTGAAAACGCTCTGAGGAACATCAAGAACCCCAAATTAGTTGGACCGGATGACATTCCTATGTTTATCATCAAGGCGTGCTCGGATCTACTTATTGATCCTCTACTCACGATCTTCAAGCTGTCCATTAGTTCCCGTAAATTCCCGGAGAAATGGAAGGAAGCGAGAGTCATTCCTGTGCATAAATCAGGTGATGCCAAATGTGTTGAAAATTTCCGTCCGATCTCTCTGATATCATCATTTGCAAAGATATTCGAGGCAATGATTTACGCGAAAATGTATAATCACATACTCTCTATTTTGTCTCCTTATCAACATGGTTTCATCAAACAGTCTACTGTCAGTAATTTAGGCGTCTTTACTGATAAGGTCGCAGCCACATTGGATTGTTCTCATCAACTGGATGTTGTATATACATACTTTGCTAAGGCTTTCGATCGGGTCAATCATGAATGCGTTATCAGCAAGTTAAAATCTCTCCAACTGTCGACTGAACTGCTTGACTGGTTTGGCTCCTGTCTTACTGGTCGTCTCCAGTTTGTATCGTACAATCATCTTACCTCAAAATCCTACAGTAGTCCGTCTGGTGTTCCTCAGGGATCAAACTTGGTCCCGCTGTTGTTCCTAGTTTATATCAATGACCTTCCAACGATTTTCAAGTCAACATCGTGCCTTTTATATGCTGATGATCTGAAACTGTTTAAGTGCATCGCCTCTCCAGAGGACTCACTCTACATGCAGTCTGACCTTGACCTGCTACATACCTGGTGTGAAAGGAATCACTTGTCTCTCAACATCCGTAAGTGTACAGTTATGTCCTTCAGTAGACGCAAAGAACCTATCCTCTACAACTACCACATTATGAGTGAACCTCTGCAACGTGTATCAATAGTTCGTGATCTAGGTGTATACTTTAATCCAGTATTATCATTTAACGCACACATCATGCATATCACTGGTGTTGCACACAGAACACTTGGGTTCATCATCCGTCTTAGCCGACACCGCAGTAAAGTTTCCACATTTATCCTGCTGTTCAACACATTTGTCCGTAGTATCATGGAATATGCCTGTGTAGTTTGAAACCCAATTTATGAGTGCCGTGTTCTTGAGCTTGAAAGAATACAGAACAAATTCTTGAGGTATTTGTTCTTCAGGCACGTTGGAACCTATGTTGCCGATCTCAGTATGTTGGAACTACGTACCTACTTTTGTCTGCCTACTCTAAAGATTAAGCGCACGGTAAACCATCTGCTGTTTTTGCACAATCTCTTCAATGGGCGCATTGATTTCACAGCCTTAATTGACAGCGTCGCTTTTAATGTTCCTCGGGTCACTGCACGATCATCTAAACTCTTTGCGCTACCAAGGAGACGAACTGATGAGCTGTTTCACTAGCCAACTTACAGGGCTTGCAAGACCTACAATGACTTATCTGATCCACCTGACTTATTCTGCATGTCCTTCAATGCATTTCGTACAGCATGCCTGAAAGCTCTCCTGTGACTTTTCTCTCGCTAATGTATGTTACGAACACGTTCTTCAACTACATTGTAATTCTTAAATTACGACTACTCCTCGACTATGTTTTCTGTTGTATTGTGAGTCTGTTGTGGGTTTCAACAAATAAATAAATAAATCTGTGCAAACTGATAGCAGTTGAGAGGACGCGTCTATTCAACGATCCGTGTGTAACATGCCTAAGAAAAATATTTTCATGTTGAAGAAGGAAAATCATTATCAAATTTACACCTCGGAGTGAAACTTCCTTAATTTAAATAGAAAACACAGTAAAAGTAATTTTCTTTTACTCTTCGGCACAGTATATAAAGTAAAAGTCTTATTTCTTTCAGTATGTTCCGTACATATACCATGGACAAGCAAAGCCCATGGGCATGGAAGCTGAACTGATATACACTTTGCAGCAGAAATTTAACTTCAAGTAAGTGAAAATTTGTGGTTCATAGAAAGCTTTTATTTTCTTATTTTTTTGCGTGAAAGTTATGCACATAAAAATTTCTCATTTAACTTTTAACCGAGTGGGATATTGCATTTACGATTCTAGGCGATTGGTTAAATTGAAATTCTTACGGGGGGAGCGAATTCCAATATCGAATTGAATATCAGGTATTGGCGGTTTGTGAAATGCGTGATGCTTAATAATTTGTATGATACATGTATGATACCCATTTTGAGTCTCCCACCTGGTTTCTGGTAACTCGAGTATTTCTATGTTTGAGAAAAAGACGAGAAGCTCCTGAGGTCAGGCATTATTGTATTGAAAAAGCTATTCACATTTGATGTAAATTACATAGACTTGTTTATGACTTTATCAATGAAGTTTTCTGAATTCTTCGTGCATTATGAAACTAGAATACTGCACGTAAGTGATTAAAAATTTTCAGAATATCATTATATTTATTGTCCGAAACACCGCTATCATAAACCACAGGGTGCTTCACCAAATGCTCCAAAATATCGCACATTGAATTGAAAAGGCGAATGTTGTTGTTAACACGTGTAAAGGCGAATGCATGTTGCCCTGCCGAATTGCGTGCCAAATTGCTCTTATTCGAGTTCACCACATTTGATTGGTATTAATTACTAAAGAATTTCAGAGGGTCAGTTACACAGTGGCTATATTTCAGATTTGTTCAAAACGCGATATGTCTGGAGAACATGCTGTTCAAGGGAGAATAAAAAAGGAAGTGGTATCTACCGTGCTTTGAAAAAAGTCTTGAACATTCGTAGCTGCATTAGTGCTCTAAAATAAGAGAAAGTATGCCCAACTACACAACTTCCGTGATGTACCACTCGTTGTTGAAATTGCCCTCAGCTCGTAGAAGGTGAAATAGCGAATGGTACCAAATGATTTCCACGCCAACACATTTGTCGTCCGGCCAGTATGACGATCTAAAATTCTTGAACAAAGATGGAGTTCACCAAGACACATTTTAATGCAAATGTGATCATCATTATGGTCCGAATTGAATTTCGTCTCACAACAAGAACGTGACATAATATAGACAATCTGCATACCCATGTCTGTATTTACAATTCTACTGTAACCTTAGTTGAGGGTCAAGAGAAATTCATCCGAAAGCAATGCGTGTAACAAGTCCTCTGTGACTTTAAGATAAGATAAAGACAGGGTCAAATTAGCCTGGCAGGTTCAGTTCCACTGTTCCACTGCTGGGCTAAGACGCTAAATCTTTTCAGCGGCGTCACCAGTCAGATTTTCGGTTCCCTCTTCTCTACATTCCATGTGTTGTGGCATTATGTGAGGTACATGTCAATTGTTAACGTTCCGTCCTCCCCCTTTCGTCGACGGGGCATAATGAGTCCTAAAACACTGGTAAGGTTTTCTGTTCACTATTAATATTGTAGTTAACAAATTGTTATGATGTAAAAATAATTAAGTACTTTATATATTTGCTCATTGGAAACATTTTCTATATGTGATTTTTCCATTTAAGAGACAATGCTTTGAAAGAGTAGGAAGAGTGAGAGATAAAAGACATTCTGTTTAAGTACTTTTTGGGAGAATGTGCTCTAAATTCTGTTAGAACGCAAATTTTAGAAATGAAGTTCTTTCTTAAGATTTAATTACGTGTGAAAGTGTGTTCTACATTTACATGCCGTAAAAGTGTGAAACGAGACAAATGATGCGTCTACTTCTTTGTCCTAGGATAAACTTTTCTTCTCCAGAAGATGGACAGTGGGGTCAGCGCTCAGGAAATGGCACTTGGAACGGCATGGTGGCGATGCTTCATAACAAAGTCAGCTTATCTCTCAGTTGCTTTAGTGTGATATAACAATTATCTTCAATCTAGAAAAAATTAGGTTTCTTTCAAATGTTCGTGATGAAAACTAATAATTTGCACGTGATAATAAAGTTCAGTCTCTTAGAAAGAATTACAAGATATCCTGTTTAAGTGTATCAGAGTAATTTCTAACGTATTCTTGTTAATTAGCAACGTTTTGTTTATTTACTAAATATATACGAAGTATTTGAATATTTTGCAGTAAGATTATGATGCATACTACTTAATTAATTAAATGCTTAAACATACGATCACACACAACCCTTTAAATGTTCATAACTCTTGTAGAAGTTCAGAAATAATCAAACAATTCACTAATCACAGCCTGCACTTTTTTTGATAGATTTTCCAACAGCTTTTGAAACATTTCATCAGGCACGTAAGGTTCGCCTCACAAAAGACTTTGATAATCTGCTGTCAAGATACCTGTCGACGTAACGTAAATGGAAAAGCGGTCACTCCGGAGATAAGGAATCCGTAGGTTCGAATCCCGGCGTCTACGGAAGAGAGTTTTACTTTCCTTTTGCCCATGAGATCTGAAGTGAGTTAGTCCACTGAAGATGGACGGTTTCACCTGTCGCGTAACATGTGTTCCAATGTGATTACGATTGGTGCCCTGTAACGACCACTCTAGTTATTAAACAACCATCACTTGTGATGGTTGTTTAATAACTGCCTTCTCTTTGTAGAGAGAAAAAGTATCTTGTAGATATAGAAAAGTACTTCCCCGAACTGCTGTCAGATATTTGGGTGCAGAGTTGTCACAAACATAAATATATATCGCAGCTATCGTGCTTCCTAACATAGGAACTAAAGGACTCAGAATGAACCATATAAAATATACCAAAAGTATAAAACTGTAGCCACCAAACATTAAGGTTGTCGCAATACGCTCAGGAAAAAACTCCTAACAACCGTCGTAGTCAAATACGTCTGTCGTACTGCCAAATGGTGTAGTGAGATTTATCACTCCAAAGTAGAAATTTCTACTGCTCCACAGTATAATGGTGGTGCGCTTTTAACAAAGCAAGCGATATTTAGTATTGGTCTCACTTATCGTGCAATGAGACATTTGAAACTTTTTTCTTTCTGCATTCGACGAAAAATCATGGTGCTGGTGACAATGCCGAAAGAATTTTGGCCTTCATAACTGATCCTTGACAGCGAGGATATACGATTTTTCTACGCTACTTTCTCTTGGTGGTTCGACGCTTGCGACCGATGAGTTTCTGAGACTTGCCTATTGTTGCTGTTGTAGATCCCAGGAGCTTCCATTTACAACATCTCGATACATCTCTAGCAATGCTAAAATGTTACGAATCAAATTTTAACAACGGTTTCATATTATTAACATGCCACGATAAAGCCATTCAATTCTGCAACATACACATATGTCTCTGTAACACGTTCATCCATAATGCAGCGTTGTTCTCTTTTATCACATTCAATGATGTCGATAATCACATCCTCTTCTACATTAGAATTAGAGTGTCATGTTTGGTCATTTAAGGTGGTAACATTTTTGGTCATATAAGTGCATCAAGAAAATGACACTTTGAAAAAATCACGTTCACCTTAACCTCTCAAGTTCTGAATACTTTCAACATTCTTTTTTTTTTTTTTTTCACATTGTTCCAGTATATATTTAAGCAATCACCATTTGTCAGTACTTATACTTTGTACCAACGCACACAGGTTAACACTCCTGGAAGAGTGCCCTAAAAACGTAATGTTTCATGTCCACGTGGATCCTTCAATAAGAGTGGGAAACCAAACCGTACCTAATCGATGTTGAGGACGAAAACAACTCAATACTCAAAGTGACGCCGGAGGACGTCATTACACAGCCCACGTAGACTGATGGAGGACTGTCGTACTCCCGTGCGGTGTTGAACATTTTCGTAGCAGAAACGGTCCAGCCGACAAGATCTTTCTGTGACTCCACAGTCGTCTGGTACACCAGTGTTTTTAACTGCCTCCGGAAGAAGAAATCAAGCAAGTTTAGATCTAGTGAGCGTGAGAGAGGGAGGGAGGGAAACCTCACACTACGCTCACACTAAATATTTTATATAGCCCAGATACCTGTCGGCGTAGTACAATTGGTAAAACAATCGCTCTGGAGCTGACAGATCCAGGTTCAAGTCCTAGCGTCAGCAAAAAGGGCGTTTGTTACATTGGTGACTAAGCTACAGTTTCTCCCCGTCTAATCCACACGTTGGGATTCGCCACATTCTGAAAGTCAGGAACCTCGGTGAAAAAAGAATGTGCTGGGGCTCCATCATGTAGGTCACGACACCTCCGCTACATTGGCCGTTTTTAATAACACGTGGTGTTATCACGGTAATGGCACCTCATCTGTTCCTACACATGCGATACGCCTGCCCGTCGGTGCGATTATTGCGTCAGTACTAGTCACCCCGGTTACGCCTGATGTCTACATCTTAGATGGAGGTTGGTCACTGGTCGTTATCACGGTGGTGAGACGCGACGTTTAGATCGTCAGCTACTGCCTTCATCAGGCGAATGAGGTGAGAGGTGAAGAACAGAGCTATATATACTGTGGTTCTGGGGAAACCCGGGGGAACCCCAGAGAAGTGCATCCTGGGAATTCCCTGTGGGGAAACCCTCATACAAGATGTTAGTTGTTGGCATTGTGAGTTCTAGTTAGATGTCGGTACGACCCGGAGAGTTGGTTTGATCTGTTTACTGCTTTCCCTTTCTCTTTGTAGGATTCCCAAGATTCCAAAAATAACCGGCTGCCTTTGTTGAAGATGTTCTTGTGGATGACGTTGTGGGAATCAAAATCCGGTTCGTGCTGTTCGGTCACCGCATGCTCTGCGAGTTGAGACCTGAAGTCCTTCTGTTGTACGGCACGAGCGTGCTCTTTAAGCCGTACTGAGACTGATCTTTTTGTCTCCCCGATGTACACCTTGTCACAATCCTTGCAAGGGATCCGATAAACGACTTCCGACGATTCACCGAGAGGAATCGGCTCTTTCACGTGCACCACTACGTCGCGAAGTGTGGATCATGGTTTGTAGAAGGTCTTAATGCCGACCCACCAAAGTATTCTCAATTTCGTCTCCGAAACGCGTTCAACATATGGCAGGACGACCTTAGCCTTCACCTCCATCTCCACGCCCCGAGACTCAGAGGGGCTAGAAGTGCGTCGGTTCCTCGCGATGAATCGTTTAGGATAGCCATTTTGTCTGCTGACATATTGGACCTCTTGTTCCGTAAGTGCATTTTTACTGCAGTGGGTTGCAGCACGATGATGCAAGGTTCTTACTACAGATGCTTTATGGCAAGTCGGGGGGTGGGATCTGAAATCTAAGTACTTGTCTATCTAAGATGTCTATTGACCGTGGTCAATCTTTCTTTACGAATTTCCTAGTTTACGGACAGGATACCCTGTACCTCGCCAGGAAGTTAATATCTGAGAGGTGCAATTTTGCACGTTTCAGAACATCTCACGTCCAACCACCAGTGCAAGAAAGACCGCCTCCTGACTAAGTCTCTCCGGGTGAAGTCGCCAGTTGACACTGCTGATGGATACCGGATTGCAGAAGCAGCTGGCTTCCGATTCCTAGCTGCGCGTATTTCCCTGTGTCATAGAATCCTGACTCAATCCGAGAGAAACCTACGCCGCCTCAAGGCACAGTTGGACTCCTTGGTACGAGAAGACACTATGACCCAAATTCTCGAACGTTCCGCCAGCAAAGAGAACTTTCTCCGACAACGCATACGCTCGGAGCATGAGGACAAACTTGCCTCACTTCGTACTAATATCGAACGTCGGTCCCGTGTCAAGAAACAAGACGAAAGATGGATTTCAAATCTCTCGTCCCGACCTCTTCCCGACACCGAGAAAAGTGTACTCTCTCGTGGGCTAAACTTTGCTCCCTCACTTCTGTCTCTTCCAACTGCTAAGATTCTATCTTCGATCGAACCTGGCTTGGAAAGAATAGATAGGGATGTAGCAGAGCAAGTTCGCGCAGTTCCATCGCTGGAGTACTCAGTCATCCTCAATCACCTCGGGATAACATGTCATCGTCTGAAATAAATAATCGTCTGAAATAAATCGTTCCTGTATATAAAGAAAAAGTTGCTGCACTGCTGTTTGACCGTAGCACATACGTAGTCCTACCATCCGATCCAACTGCCAGCAGGCAACGGAAAATGAACAGCATTCTTGCCCAATTCCATACTAAAGGCTACGATCGTAACTTATATGACCGATTACGATGCACTTCAGGTCACGTCCCACGCTTCTACGGCCTACCTAAGGTCCACAAGGAAGACACCCCACTGAGACATCGTCAGCTTCTGTGGGTCTCCGACCTACCAACTGTCGAAGCATCTCGCCCACCTGTTGTCACCTCTTGTAGCTGATTGCTCATAGCACTAATTGCGCTTTGTCGACCTCCCGGGAATTTGCTCATGACATTCGGGTCCTCCGAATCGGTGTGGGAGAACGGATGGTGTCATTTGATGTTAAATCACTTTTCACTTCCATCCTCACACCGCTGGCGGTTGCGACTGCCCTTGACCGTTTGCGGGAGAATATGACATTGCATGAAAGGACCAAGTTAAACGCGGAAGAAATCTGCGAATTGCTGGAATTTTGCCTTAGTGAGACTGTTTTCACCATTGAAGGGGCCATCTACCATCAACTTCAAGGTACAGTCATGGGTTCTCCTGTGTCCAGCGTGGTGGACAACTTGTGCATGGAGTCATTGGAGCTCCAAATGCTAAGCAATGATAGATTCGGTGTCGAAACATGGAAACGGTACGTTGACGATACCTTCGTGGTCTTACCATCCAACAACGTGACGGATTACCACAATTTCTTGAACAGTCTGAAACCCAGTATCCAAGTTCACATTGAAAACTGAAGACAATGACTGCTTGTAACATTCTTGTTGTCAGACGAGGCAGCTACGGGTGTCTCAAAACATCTGTACACCGCAAGCCATTACACATTGACAAGTACTTGGTTTTCAGGTCCTACCACCCGACTTGCCATAAAGCATCTGTAGTAAGAACCTTGCATCATCGTGCTGCAACCCA
Organism: Loxosceles reclusa; assembly: GCA_001188405.1. Lineage (NCBI taxonomy): Eukaryota > Metazoa > Arthropoda > Arachnida > Araneae > Sicariidae > Loxosceles > Loxosceles reclusa. The sequence goes on along the minus strand of JJRW01S0007672.1, from coordinate 57,291 downwards.
CTGCAGTGAAGATGCACTTACGGAACAAGAGGTCCAATATGTAAACAGGGCCCTCAGACAAAATGGCTATCCTAAACGATTCATCGCGAGGAACCGCCGCACTTCTGGCCCCTCTGGGTCTCGGGGCGTGGAGATGGAGGTGAAGGCTAAGGTCGTCCTGCCATATGTTGAACGCGTTTCGGAGACGAAATTGAGAATACTTTGGCGGGTCGGCATTAAGACCTTCTACAAACCATGCTCCACACTTCGCGACGTAGTGGTGCACGTGAAAGAGCCGATTCCTCTCGGTGAATCGTCTAAAGTCGTTTACCGGATCCCTTGCAAGGATTGTGACAAGGTGTACATCGGGGAGACAAAAAGATCCGTCTCAGCACGCTTTAAAGAGCACGCTCGTGCCGTACAACAGAAGGACTTCAGGTCCCGACTCGCAGAGCATGCGGTGACCGAACAGCACGAACCGGATTTTGATTCCCACAAAGTCATCCACAAGAACATCTGCAACAAAAGCAGCCGGTTACTTTTGGAATCTTGGGAATCCTACAAAGAGAAAGGGAAAACAGTAAACAGATCAAACCGACTCTCCGGGTCGTACCGACATCTAACCAGAACTCACAATGCCAACAACTAACATTTTGTATGAGGGTTTCCTCGCTGGGAATTCCCAGGATGCGCTTCTCTGGGGTTCCCCCGGGTTTCCCCAGAAACACACTCTCCCAGAAACACTATAGCTCTGTTCTTCACCTCTCACCTCATTCGCCTGATGAAGGCAGTAGCTGACGATCTAAACGTCGCGTCTCACCACCGAGATAACGACCAGTGACCAACCTCCATCTAAGATGTCAATTGACCCTGGTCAATCTCTCTTTACGAATTTGATGTCTACATGTTGGATGACCCATCAACCTAGAACTTTATAGTTTGTGAACATTCGGTGAGAAGTGCTACCCTCTATTTCTAGGAAACATTATTCGTCTTTATGTGCATTATGACTGCTCTTTGTGTGCCGCACCTCTTTCTCTCTGTATTATTCCTCATGCTTTATAAATATTACAAATCTCCTTTCTGCTAACCCTTAACATTTCCATGAAACAGGCAACTAACATGTCCATAAGCCTAGGCGAGAAAGAAGCCATGTAGAAAAGAAAGGCCACGTCTAAAATGACTGGCACAAACCTATGTATTGTAAAGAAAAACTTTACTTATGTTGACGCCGGGATTCGAACCAACGCATCTGTCATCTCTAGAGTGACCGTTTTACCGGTTAAGCTACGCTGAAGGGGTAACTCTGAGTAGCTTATATTAAAGTCATTTGTGTGGGTGTACATTACAGTATAAAAGAAATGTTGTCTTGCACACAACTCTTCTGCTTATCGATAAGAATCTGAGATGATGTCATTTCAGTTTAGACCTAAAAGAGGTCACACTGAAGTTTATACCACGTGAAGCTAAGCACTTGAAATAGTGCCTTCAAGTGTACAATCTGGATATTAAGTGAAGTTATACGTTTATTGAAGACTTGAATTAAAAGTTCTTCGATGTTGATAGTGTTTTGTTCATCAGAGTCAAATAAGTAAAACTTACTTAAATTA